>JAGFNQ010002943.1:389594-451760 GCA_024364735.1 Boesenbergia rotunda | reverse complement strand
ACGCTCGAGCAGGAGGCCCAAAACTACAATAAAAATGTTAGAAAGAAGCAAGTTATTAAGCATCAAGCATCGGACTTACATGCGTAGCGTCCTGAAAGAACTGGTCGGCCAGTCGGAGTCGGATCGGGGGCCTGGAAGTCCCCTCCCTCATGCCCTGCTCCCAGCAGTCCGCCAATTCCCCGTAAAGGGTAAGCCGCTGCTGGACTTCACTAGGGGTCGCTGGGTCGACCGAGGGGAGATATACGCCATAGGCACACGGCTGCGAGCGGCCTCCCTCCGAGCGAGGCGAATCCGGTGCGCCAGCCGACCGGCTCGCTCTAGCCGGGCTGGCAGTTGCCTCTGTAGGTTGAGATTGAGAGCCCGACGCAGAAGTCCTCGGGCGCCTCTTCAAAGGCTGCGGGTCGGGAGAATCAGAAGAGGACCGACCTACCTCCGTCGGTTCCTCTATACGGATAGAAGCACTGGCCTTCCGCTTGGAAGGCACGGACTTCTGCATGGAAGGCTGAACCTTCTGCTTGCCGGAAGATCTTGCAGGGGCAGAAGATTTGGATGAGCCGACCGGCTCCCTAGAACCAGTCGCCGCTGGTTGGGCAGGAGCCTGAGGGGCGGGCTCCGCGCTCTCGGGAATCGGAGGTTGGTCGGGCAGACCGGCCTGGCGCAGACGTAGTTGTTCGGCCGCCCGGGCGTTTAACTCTGCGTCTGCCAGGCCCAGGGCCTCATCGAGGGCCGCTTCCCACATCATCTCGGCTGCAAAATCATAAGATATTGAGTTAGGGAGAAAGGAGTACGAAACAAAAAATGACTTACAGAAGGTGCCGGGCAGGGTGGCAGGCACTAGGCTCAGCCCAAACATGTACAAGACGGCGTCATTGAGAAGTTTCATGCCGTCGAAGCGAAGGCCCCCGAGTCGAGAAACAGCCAGGGTAAATAATGGGTCGGATTTAAAATTTTTTAAGGGAGCTATAAAGGGCAGGTCTTCAACCCATCCGATCGGGAACCCGGGGCTGGTCGGGGGGCTTATGAAAAAGAAGTGGGTTTTCCATCCCTTATTCGAGGAAGGAATATTCTCCACTATGGATAATTTGGCCCGGGATTGGAGAAAGAAATTCCCGACCTCCTGTTTCTTCGGGTAGTAAAAGAAGTAAAGAACCTCCGGTTGGAGGGGAACTCGGTAAAGGGTAAAAAGAACTATTATGTTACACAATATGCGAATGGCGTTGGGAGAGAGCTGGAAGATAGGCACATGGAAAAAGTTACAGAAGTCTACAAGAAAGGGATGAAGAGGGTATCGCAGGCCAGACATATGTTGGTCCCAGAAAAACACAAAGAAGCCGGTCGGGGGCTTGTGTGGTCGATCAGCCTTTGTAGGGACGGCAATGTGGTAGTTTTCAGGGACATCGTAGGCCAGGCGGAGATCAGAGACGGTCTCGTCGTGAAGGGAAGACTCGACAGAAGTATACCACGTAGGGGCAGCCATGGAGCAGAAAGAAAGGGAAGAAAAGGGAGAATCTGACCGTAGGTGGTGGTGGAAAGGATTAACCGGCGGAGAAGCACGAGGGCGACGGCGACACGCGAAGACGGCGGCGAGCAGCGAGAAGCACCGAGCTAGAGGGAGAACAGTGGAGAGGCAAATAAGGGTTTCGGCGAAGAGGAAGGCCTATTTATAGTTAGGCCGAAAGAAGGGAGACCGTCCGATGGCGATCCACGTGTACGGAGATCGCCTCATCCATGCCATTGAAGCGTCCCACGAATCAGCCTCGAAAAGACGCGCCGCAGGTGCTGACGCCGCCTGCATCGGCGACAGGGCGCGTCGTCGTGTCGGCCAGTCGGAAGCTGCCGCGTGGCGGAAAGAATTACGCGCGTTAATGGCCATTAAAAGCTCGTAATCATGGAAAGAAATCGCATCCCGGTCGGCCAACCAGCGGGCGCCACGTGGCTCGGATCATTAAAGCGGAGGTGATGCCGTTAAGGCGCCGGTCGCCTCGGGCGCGTCACATCACCTCATTCGACTTAGAATGTCGTGTCTCCATTAATTGACTGACTCGGGCAATCACGAGAAAATCGTCTAGGGGCGCATGACACTCCACCTTTCTTGCGACTCAAGGCAAACGCTCTCCCGCCCAAACATATTCAGCATATCTCTCATCAACTAACAATATTCGTCCGGTCGGACGCATTCACAATATACGGACGCGTGGCGGCCCATGCTCCTTTCAGTCGGGAATAACTATTTTGCCTACGCAGGATAATTTACGAGGACGCGTGGCGGCCCACGTTCCTCCGGTCAAAATCTTCATCCGCTCGGATACCCTCACCATGTCAATGGTTAGTCGGAGATGCGTGGCGGCCCACGCTCCTCCATCATGCTTCGTCCAGCCGGACGGCCTCGTTAAAGAAGAGAGTCAGGTGCGTGGCGGCCCACGCCCCTCTCGACTAACAATCTTCTTCCGCCCGGACAGGGCAGGCATACTCAACACCAGCTGTTGAGCATCGTGTTAAGTCGGCCGGATATTAAAAGGGCAGAATCGTCGGCCGACAGAATGGTTGTTCACACTTGTAGTCCAGTCAGTCGGACTGATCGCCTCCTTCGACTATACTTGAGGGGAAGGCTATTGATCCCGCCCTATCTTTGGCACCGTACGGATAGCCAGCGTGGCAAACGACCTGGCCAGTTTCAGGGTCCACGTCATTATACGGGTAGCCAACTCGACAAACATCCTGGCCGGGCCCAGGGTCTCCTCCGGTCGGTCGGACACAAGGCGGCCAGTTAGAATAAGTATAGCGGTTCATCCGGTCGGTCAAACCCGGCCGACCGCATTAAGGCTTACACGCCTCATCTAGCCGGATATTTCCGCCCGGCCACATTAAGGCTTACACGCCTCGTCTAGCCGGGTATTCCCGCCCGACCGCATTAAAGCTTGCACGCCTCGTTCATCCGAGTGCATCCGCCCGGCAGTCCTTTACACAGGCTTGATATCCGGCCGGGCGTGCCGTCCCCGTGTCCACTCGGGCACTCTCTTAGAATCACCCTGGGATAAAGACAGAAGACACCTGCACCCGCTGCAGGTAACAAGCTATCACCATTCGTGTGAACTGACTCTCTGATTTACAGAAACCTGTCTTTGTCCTCACATAAGACAAACAGTATACGACAAAGAAAGTTAGTTACAAATCAACATAACCATACCATATCCTCTGACCCTGTCAGAGGATCCTGACACAGGTCATACTCAAATCGACCTAACCATACCATATCCTCTGATCCTGTCAGACGATCCTGACACAGGTCATACTCAAATCGACCTCACCATACCATATCCTCTGACCCCGTCAGAAGATCCTGACACATGTCAGACTTGGTCCTTTTACCCGGCTATATAAGCCCCTCCCCTCCTCATTATCAGGTACGCACACGCGCGCATAGATTCTTGTCTACAGTGCTCCTCTATTTGCTTGTTCACCAGAGTACTGACTTGACCGTCGGAGTGCCTTGCCGGGACATTTCCCGGCTAGGTTGCTAACGGTCATCTTCTCCAGCAGGTTCAGGTCATCCCGTCGGAGATCTACCAGGCCACTTCTTCCATTCGGTCGGAGGATCCCCCCCCACTCTCTGAGTCATTCTGGAGCGAGGACATCCCGTCGGCATCCACGTCACTCCTCTCTACACCGTCATCCGGTTGCGGCTCCATTTCGCTCGGCGACAGGATCATCTACCTTCCAATTCATGCCACTATGCGTGCTGGAGGTCAGCATCTAACCAACATCTCCTTCATCTAAGCTGCACCAGTTTGCTCGGAATTGTCTTGCCACACCAAATTCTCATTATAAAACTAACTCCCCTTTCACAATCTAACACTAATATGGTTTTCTCCAAATATATTTCCTTGCACTCGAGATGATGCTGACCTTGCACATTTTCTCAATGCAGGTATGATCGTGCCAGAGGAGTTGAAATTGGAAACAAGGACATCAAACTTGAATACCTAGAAGAGGCATTCACAACATCAAACTGGATCATTCGTATCTACAAAGTCAAGCCGCGAAAAAACCGATGGTGAGTTATTGCCTTTCCAAACATGAACCACCTGCTTATTGGAAGAATGAAGGGAAATAAAAAACACATATCAAATCAGACTCAAAATTTCAAGATACGCTGACTGAAGGGTAAACTTAGTCATTGCAAACCAAAGATTTTCATCAACTGATGGGCCATTCCAAGTGCACGAATGTCTATCATTGGTATGGTTAGATGGACGACTTGTTCGAGTTTAAAAAGTTTTGGCAAGAATTTTGTTATCAATCTATCTTTCTAGATGTTTTCAATTGCGATCTTCTCTGTAATCTAGCAATAAAATTGGAGCTGTGTAGTTTATAAGGCCTTGTTTTATTATTGCAACTAAAGATGAACAATGAGTAGACTTATCATTGCCCTCTAAATCTTGTGCTAACTTAACTAATTGAATGTACAAAGGAAGAATTGTGTGCTTGGGCATAGGGCTGCAAGAGTCAAACATCGTGGTGCTTAAGTTTGTTTGATAATATAATAATTAAATTGTTGAAATGATTTTTCAAATTTGATTTTTTTTTTGAGTTTGAGCTTGATTTGTTTTGATATTATTGAGTTCTTAATTCACATTATTTCATTATTTAAAAATTTTATAATTTTAAATTTATTTAATTAATTATTAAATTTAATAAGATAAAATTTATTCGTTGATTTTAATGTTTTTTAATTATTGATCATATTAATGTAAATTTTATTGATGAATATAATTCTTGGCGATAATCTTGTTATTTTTCAAAAAATGAAATCAACAGTATTCTACATCTAGTGATTTGGGACTAAAAGAAGAACATTCAGAAGAGTTATTTGGCAGTATCAATGAAAAAGAATAAGAATTTGTTTGCTGTAGATGACGAAGAAGAATGTTACCTCCACCAGACCATGATTTATGGCGACCCTGCAAGCAGACCCGGCTCAAGGCACGCAATTAAGGCCTATACGAGGAGCCCAATAAAATTGCAACCCATTAATTATATTCATTAATTTTTAAATACATTAATTTTATATAAAATTTGTTATGTTGCTCATCCCACTTCCCATTTATATCTTAACCTTATCCTTATTTCCTCTTTAAATATCTTCCCTATTTTTATATAAAATTCTATTCACTGTAGGGGTGTATACGAGTCAAGCCGCTCGCGAGCTATTCGGGTCTCGATTCGAAAAATAATTCGTTCGAGTTTGTTCGATTAAGTTAACGAGCCGAGCTCGAGCTCGATTTCGAGCTCGAAAACATTATCGAGCCGAGCTCGAGCTTAGCAATATTTGGTTCGTGAGCTCGCGAACATGTTTGTTAAGAGGCTCGCGAACGTGTTCATTAAGAGGCTCGCGAACGTGTTCGTTAAGAGGCTCGCGAACGTGTTCGTTAAGAGGCTCGTTTATCTTATTATATATTATTTATATATATAATTAAATATCACATAAATAATAAATAAAATCATATATAATTAATTATTATAATTATTTATTTAAAATGAGCTCGAATTAAGCTCGTTTAATTTTTAAACGAGCTTTTTTCGAGCCGAACTCGAGCCGAGCTCGAACTATTTAATTTTATTACGAGCCGAACTCGAGCTTAAGAATTAAAATTCGAATCGAACTCGAGCCCGAGCTCGAGCCTAAAAATACCGAACCGAGCTCGAACTCGAGCCTCATACTATTCGGCTCGGCTCGATTACACCCCTAATTTATTGTACATATTATTTTTAATATATATATATATATATATATATATATATATATATATATATAATGATTATTTTTTTCCTCCTGTGTCATTTTATAATTAGGCAACATTAACTCATTTAATTATACAGTAAAATAGAAAAAATCCCTATTAAAAACTTTTCCTTATGGTTCACTTTCCAGATTTTATTTTTTTAGCTCCTAATCTTCTTTTTTCACTCCCTAATACTTTTTATATTAGGGAGTGAAAAGAAAGAATTAGGGAGCTAAAAAAAATTTCATATGGGGTGTAAACCCAAAAAGAAGTTTTTCTTTGGGGTTTTTTAAAAACAAATCCCTTGTTTTATAAGACTTAATCATTTTTTTTCAATATCTTTGAACCCCCAATCGATTGGGCAATCAATTGGGGAGACTCGTGGGATACCCTTGAACTACGACTTTAATCGATTGGAGCAACTGTAATCAATTAAAAATCGATAACGGTCACCTAAACAGCTAATAAACAGTCGCAAACGACTATTTTAATAAAAAAATAAATAAATTTTCATCTATAAATACTCATCATCTTATAACTCTCATTTCAATTTTCAAACACCTCCGTCCCAGTCACTCTCATTCCAATCTTCAAACACCTTCCTCCCTCCTAAAAATCTCCTCTATAGTATTTTCTTTTGAAATGGATGAAAATAATCGTGATTTTTTAGGATTTTTTTAGAAAATATTTCTTCCCAAAATTCTCAAACTCAATCAAATTATCCAGATTTTTCATATTCATCAAATTATCCACATAATTTATACCCACCAAATAACCTATATGGTCTAAATCCACCTAATTATCCATATAATCCATATCCATAAAATTATCCATCCAAACGACCTGCAACCGGCATGCCTTTTACATCTTCGACGAAAAGTGATCCATTTACTCTGACTTTTGTTCCAGAGACTCAAGTGTCCGACCGTGAATCTCCAATTAAAGTTGTTAATTTAGAGAAGGCGGATTATAGCGCTGCAGATAAAAGAAAACGATCAACATAGAGTAAGTCTGAAGACGAAATTTTGACCAGATCATTTGTCACTATCAGCGACGATCCAATCATCAACAATAATCAGAAGATGGATGCTTTCTGGGATCGTGTTGCTAGCTACTACAATGAGAATCATCCTCAAGGTACACCCAACAAAAATACAAGTATCATACGATCGCACTGGCACAATATCATACAAAAAATGTATATCACTTCAACATAAGTTACAATAGCGTTTATAGTGCGTATCGTAGCAGCTACAGTAATGAGGATATATTGCGGTTTGCGTATGAAAAATATCGCGAAGAAAATAATAACATTACATTTAATCTTGAGCATGTGTTAAGGATAGTAAAAGACCATTCAATGTTTACTCTACAGTCTGTTGATCACGTTATTAGCACAAAGAAGGCAAGAACCTCAGAGTCGGGAGCAAGCAACACCTTATCTAACAAAGATGCTAGTTTATATGTAGACCTAAATGAAGAAAAAAACTCGTTCAATGGGTCAGAAGGCAGCAAAAAGAAAATGAAAAGGTAAAATGAAATCAGACATTAAAGGTATGACAACAAATTTGGATAATATGTGTGCAAAATTTACTGAGTATACAAACATAAAAAGATTGAAGTTGGAATGAAACAAAAACAACTAGAAGTTGATGAGATGAAAGCAAAAACTGCTGAAATGAAAGCAAAGGTTGCCTTAGCCAAAGTTCAATTAAAGGAATATACAATCCTTTCGAAATACACCTCGCAAATGGCACAAGAGCAATTTATCATCCATCAACATCTATGTCAAGAGATTAAGAAGAGATAGAATATGTAATTTTCATTTATTGTACTTTTCAATTAATGTAATTTTCGAACATTGTCCTTTTAAATTAATATAATTTTCTATTATTTTACTTTCTTAACTTCATTTATAATTTCTGGTCAATTAATATAATCGTTGCAAACTATCCGTTGAAATATAGTTGTTGTAATATGACAGTTGGAATATAGCCGTTGTAATATAGCTGTTAGAATATAACCGTTGACAAGAACAAATAAATAGACACCTTGTGTTCTATAATTTTTCATTCTCCAAGTAGCTGACAAATTCGTTTCCTCTTCATTCTTCATTCTTTATTCTTCCTCCAAATATGTCTTAATCTTCAAGTAGCACCACGTCCGACTCGACAAATGAAAATGAAGTCCATGTTGAAGATGTTGACAAATGTTATGATCCTGAGAATAAACTAATGTCATTGATACTTCAACAAAGCCGACAAATAGTTGAAGCATATCAAAGTAATAACAAGATGCGGCAAAGAAGAAGGTTTATCCAAAGAAATCATAAAGCCGGGCCTGTGAGACTCTTCCATGATTATTTCTCCACAAATCCCGTGTATCCAGATCAAATATTTCAAAGACGATTTCGCATGCGAAGATATTTATTTTGTCGCATAGTGAATGCACTTGAGAGACGTTTATCATTTTTTCAGCAGAGGGATGATGCTGCGAGAAGACAAGGCTTGACACCACTACAAAAATACACACCTGCAATTCGTCAATTAGCTTATAGAGTCCCAACCGACCATCTTGACGAGTACATACGCATGGTTGAATCAACCACCATTCAGTGTCTTTTCAAGTTTTGCGTTTATGTGGTTGAACTCTTTGGAGATCAATACTTGAGAAGACCAAATGTTAATACTGTTCAACGTCTTCTTCAATTGCATGATGAGAGGCACGACTCCATGGAATGTTAGGCAGCCTTGATTGTATGTATTGGGAATGGAAAAATTATCCAGTTGCTTGGAAATGCCAATTTACAAGAGGACATGGATCACCAACAATCGTACTTGAAGCGGTTGCGTCTCAAGATTTGTGGATATGACATACATTCTTTGGTGTCGCAGGTTCATGTAATGATCTTAATGTGTTGTATGAATCTCCCATATTCAATAACGTCTTGTAAGGAAATGCCCCGGAGATTAATTTTACAATAAACGACACTCAATATAAGAAGTATTATCTAACAGATGGAATATATCCGGAATGAGCTACTTTTGTGAAGGCTTTTCCTTGTCCGGAAGATCCCAAGAGGAGATTATTTAAGGAAAGACAAGAGGCTGCAAGGAAAGATGTTGAATGAGCATTTGGGGTGCTTTAAGCTCGATGGACAATTGTCAGAGGTCCAACTCGTTATTAGTATAAAAAAAAGTTAAAACATATTATGTTAGCGTGTATTATTTTGCATAACATGATTGTAGAAGATAAGGGTGATTACGTGACAAATTGGTACAACGATGAAAGTGACGAACCCGCACAACCTGTCCAAGGCTCAAACCGAGGATTTTATGATTATCTCCTGATAAATTCCCAACTACGTGACAGTCATGTGCATCACTAACTTCGTGCCGACTTAGTTGAACATATTTGATCACAATACAATAACTACTGAATTAGTATTTTATTATTTCACTTTATGTTAATTTATATGTTATCTTTTAATTATATACAAGTGTATTTTTTTATATTGTTCTCTTTCATTTCAAATTTATAATAATAATTTAAATTTTTAATAATGATAAATATATTTAAAAATATTATTATTATTTATTTTAAATAATAATCATTTAAATTGGTAAATGAAATTAAAAATAAAAAATATATATGTAAGAGAATGAATATATGAGATAATGTATATGTGAGATAATATGTATGTGAGAGAATGAAGATGTTAATGTTAATATCTACGTGGCACGTGAGTCCTATAGTTTTTGATGAGATGATAAATGTTATAACGTTAAAGGTGTTAAATGGTTGCGAATGCTTTAAGTGATTCTTGATATAATTTCTTATATAATTTTATTTTTTCAACCGTACTTGACCAAATTATTATCAAAACTTAAATATAAAAATTTAATTAACAAATTCACATTTTAAAAGTAAGAAAATTAGAATTTATATCAAAAATTATTTTTAAAAAAAAAATTAAACTCGTCTTTGTCCCATAAAAAAGGTCCGGGGAAATTTTATAAAAAAAATATTAAAGAACTAAAAAAACATCTTGCCGGCAGAGGAACCTTGAGACGGCCCTGCCTGCAAGCGTGTCGAACCAGAAGACGAAGGGGAAGAACAAATCGCCGATGCAGGAAGAGCAAAAGTATCATTCTGCCTCTCCGGCGAAAGAGATCCCATAGCAAGCGGGAGAACTGAACCTGAAAGAAACCTAGAATTTACATCGGCGTCTTCGACTACAAACTCCGTGAAAGGGAAGAAGAGGAAAGAATCGAATGAAAGGAATTCGTACCCTAGACGAAGCCGGATCACTTGCACGAGCACTGGATCGATGCTTCTCGAGCTGCAAATCAAGATTTTCTCGAATCGCCCAGCAAAGTGTCCTCAAAGGCTCGCCGATCTCGATCTCCAGCGGGGAGCGGGATTTGGGAACGGGGAAATGGGGACGACACGAAGCTAGAGCTTGAGGGCGGTGTAGCAAGCGGATGACGCGTGGCTTTTGTAGGCTCGTGGGTTTTGCTGGGTGAAACGGCCAACAGATGACCCGTTTTAGCAAATAATTAAAAATAAATAAATTATTCAATTAATTATTAAACTTTAAATGGACTTTATTTTTAATATTTTATTTAAGATAATTAATTATTTATGAACAAAGCAACAAAACCATTTTAACGGCAATTGAATTAATGAATTAATTATAATTTTAATACGACAAGAATTATATAAATATAATTATTTAAGACAATTAATTAGCAAGAGAGCTAAAATATTAATTTAACAATTTAATTGAAGTTGGGATGCATTAATAACATACCAAAATAAGAAGCATTGCACGCGGTGTTTTTAAATTTTGCTCACGTCTTTTTTATTTTTTATTTTGAGTTGGACAAAAGCATTTAATAGGGAAAAAAACCGAAATGAAATGAGTTGGATGAAGCAATTTAGAAAATAAATATATTCTTTAATAGATTCCAAAATGGGAAAGTGTTGATGATTAAAGAAATGACTAAGAAATTATAATAAAAAATATTCCGGCATGATTCATTTGATTTTAACTTTGAGTTTCAAAGATATGATCGTTCGAACTTCTATCATTTCACTAGCTATTAGTAATTGTTAATTTGAAAATAGACACCCTTGATTGTAATAATCTCTTGTTAGCTTGGTTTAGAAATCTCTTTACTTCATCTAAATGCACTTTATCTGTAATCATCTAATGAACATTTAGACATGCATGAACAAATTTAATCCATCAAAATAGATTCCAATTTTATCCACGATAAATATATAATTTTAAAATATTTATATTTTAAAAAATGTGTCAAATGGATATGCTCTATGTATTTTTGAAAAATAGCAAGTATGTCATTGAGTTTTGTAGTTTTGTGGAGTTTAGGAAAAAAGTAAATACTTCTCATGTGAAAAATAATATTTAATTGTATTTTACGTTAAAATAATACCCTTTTATTAATTTTATTATTAGTATACATATAAATATGCATTTTGTATAATTTTATTTATTTATTTCCTTTATTCCTACTGTTTAAATGTACTACTTCATGCTTTCCTTCTTTAGCGCTCTACGCAGCGACAGAAAACGCCGTTTAAGTTACGAAATCCTTGGGGGTCTGCTACAACGCGCCACGACTTCCAATCGTGACTTAACTCGCGACGAAAGCGACGTCGCACGAACCGGAACCGCATTTCCACTCCCGCACCGCCGCATAGGACTGGCCCTGCGCCCGCCTACTCCCCCGCACCCTTTTCGAACGTCGCCCCAATTATCGGCCGCATGTGAGTCGTACTATGCGGTCCCGCCGCATCGAGGCCTGGAGGCGACCCTACCAACGGGACGTGGATATTGCCTTCTCCTCGCTCTATAATACACCCCCATCCACCTACCCTGCGTCTTGTTTGGAATCGAGAGGTGGCGATCTCCAAGAATAGTGAAATCTTTGCTTCTTCTTCGTCTCGCTCGCGTTAACGATCTCTGGATCTTCGATTCGAGCACCCGAGGAGTAGTGGAGGGCGAATCCTGACGGGTTCGCACTTGAAGGTACTACTAGTCTTCCGCTTTCTCGTTCCTCTCCCTCCATCCTCTGTCTGGGTTTCGGACTCCGGCGTTCCCTGCGTTAGTTTTATCGCGCGATCTTTTTTCCCGTGTGCGGTTCGATGATCCCGATCGGCACTGTTTTTAGCAATGTGTGTTTTCATGCTTTTCTCTGTTTCACGATCGGAGATGTTTTTTGCTTGCCGCTGTGGTGCTTTGTTTGCTAAGCTTTTTGGTCGCCGTGGAGTTTTTCGTGGATGCCTTTGTGCGTGATTGTTTGTATGTTGTAGTGCATGCCTGCTCACTCCTAGTGATCGGTGGGTTTGTCGATCTTGATTTTGTGGATTGCCTTTACTGCGATAATGGTGGAAGGTTGGTGGCTTGTGATTGAGGTTATGAGTTCAATTCTGAAGTTTCTTTTTCAGATTGGGATAAAGTTTCGATACAAAATAAGATTTTTTTAAATATTTTTTTTACTCTCTCCGCCTAAATCCTAATCTTTTTTGCCGGATATATATATGTCAAAATTTGGGAATATGAGAGCTCCTTGGATTGAGTTTAAGGAGCGGGCGTCTCTTTTGCAGTGAACTTTGGTCAAAAAATATACTCAAGATAGGTGGATTTTGGATTCATCGTTTACATAAACATCCTTCTCCAAAGACCTTGTTTTTGGCTCCAACTAAATAGTTAGATACATCTACTTCATGTGGAACAATGTGATAGTCAAGACGGCTTGGGACATGATTTTTAGGGATGCCCATTTTGGATCTACATTGTTAATTACTCATTTAAATATGATATAACTCTTTCCATTTTTTGTATTTTTAATTACATATTGATCTCTTTGCAATTATATAGCATTACCAATTAGTATCTAGAGTGCGAATTTAAGTGTGTATTCCACTAAATCTTATGCTTCATGATATTTTCCATTTATTGTTGCTACCTATTTGCACTCCCGCATACGTTGAGCCTAAGAGCTCATCTAATTTATGTGGGTACTTCTTGCCCATTTATCTGGATTTATTACATCAATTATTTGCTACACATCCAATGAGACAATTTTGTTTTTGTGAATTTGCAGAAATTTATAATATAAGAGATAGTTGTTTATCTGCACTTTGCAGTAGTCCTTTGCACAGATCGTGTACCATCTTTTGTCTTCTTTAGATTGAATGAAACTTTTGTGTGCTTCTGGTTATTTCTTTAATTGAAAAAATATTGGTACTGTATGGATATGCTTTAAAAACTACAATAAGTTTTAAATACCTTTCTCTTTAAAATATGTGCTACTTATCATTCATGTCACTGATATATGTGCATTCATTTTGTTTATTTTTTGTGCACAAACAGGGATATTGGTGATGTCGTATGGACATAGGAGGAGGAGTAGTGCTCTTGAAAAGATTGCATATGGGAGAACTCATTCAGTCTTCAGGAGATCATTTGCTCGATCTGATAGGGAAATCTTTGCGCAAGTGAGTTTTGTACTGTATCCAGATTAGACTTCCAATGTTTTGAAAGTATAGCTTACAGATTAGATTTTCACTAATTTTTGAGTTTTTTTTCTCCAGAATCTGCAACCACTTGAACCTGACTCAGGGAATCTTGAATTAAGGTATTATTCTTTCTGGTCATTTATTCATCACCAGCTTTGCAACTGTCTACAATTGTCATTATTTTTCAATGTGTTTAAATCTATTCTTATTCCTATGTGTACTTTCTAAATTATCAAGCAAATTTTTTTTCCCTATTTACTCCCTTAATTTTTAGGTGCCCAATTTTTTGTAGTAAAATTGTTCTCCTTTACTTTAGGATGTTACTTGTATGCTCCATGTGTCTCCAAATCTGAATCATGGTTGAAAAATGTTGAAAGTTGTGTTAGGTCATGATAGCTAGTGATAGACGTATTTAACTTTTAAGCATGAATCTTAATAACAAAACCCAAATAGTCGGGATTAACATGGCTTTGGGACAATGGAGGAAGCAAAGAAGCAGTGATGATGGCACCTTCTATTGCCTAGGAAAAAGCAGTCAAACAAAATTCTGATGGTTTTATTTTTGCCATCTAATGTTGTGTTTATAAGTACTGGAATGCATATCATGCATAGAAGGTAGTATTGGATTTTGTGCTGGAATGGGTTTTGTTGCATAATAATAGAGTTGAACTATTTTTTTTTCAAGTTTATCCATTCTCTCCTCTCTACTTATCTCTACTCCTATCTCCCTATTTTCCCTAGTTTCTTTTTCTCTTATTGTCCTATTTCACTTTCTCTCCTCTCCTACTCATTGTACACTAGTTAGACAATGCTTATAGATTATATATGCAAGGAAACATTTAGGTGTATAAACATCCAAATTAAGCAAAATATTGAACACTTGAATCCATAATAGTAAAGAAAATTTTTACTTAGAGCTAATGGATTATATGAAAATCGATTACCAGAAACAAACCAATGCTCATTTAAGAGAGCAACTAATTAACTAGGCTAGACAACAATTAATTTCCATGTAGAGCAATCAAGTAGGATAGAGAGCAATTAATTTCCATGTAAAAATACTACACAAACTTATCATGTTGTTTCTTGCATCTCTTTCATCTTCCTTTGCTTCGCATCCAATTTAATTATAGCTTCATTCTACTTTGTGAAAATGAGCCAATTGTTAGAATTTGGATTAGTGAACTAAAAAAGTAAGGTGGAAAGGTCTGGAAGGCTCACAATCACAATGCTAGCAATGCCGTTCCTTTGTTGTCATAACACCCATTTTCCTAGAATCCATTCATGTTGCTTCTCTCTTTCCATTGACAATTTGTTTGAGTGTTAACGGCGCCATGCCGCTTCAATTTTTTTATCCTCTTTGGCTTTGTCATGCTTCCTATGATCATTGATCCCACTTTTTCTCATGTAACCACTAAGGATGAGTCCCTGCACAATCAACTTTGACCACTCAACCATATAACAAAGCCTATGTTTATTGAACTTAACCATTGAAATATAGATTGTTCGACGATTGCTTCAAAGTGTCATCGATAGCTTTCATTCCAAAACCACCTAGTCTCAAGCATGGTCATGTACCAAAGGTTTTTCTGCTCACCCTTGTTGAGGTGCACATCAAAGCACCCTAAAACTGAAACAATCCCATCCACGAGGATGATGCTCAAGACAAAGTTGGAGGAAGAGAGGTGGACATAGCAAAAGATGCATGGGTATGCTGAGATCTACTTCAAAACTTCTATTATCCAATAAAAATGGCATGTTTAATATATCCTTGATGGATTAAAGATTTGTTTTAATATGTTAATACATACGCGCAAGAATTTGCCGTGATCTCATTTTGGTTATCCTGTCACTAAATATTCCTCTGTCCTTATCTCCAAAGGGCAACCAATAGTCACTTTCCCTCTGGCTAAGATTGCTTGCATCCAACATGATTCACATTACAAAGTTCTTCTACCACCACCTTCATGAGCAAAACACATCAAGGCGCGTTCCTCACGAAGCACTTCATTCAGCCTAATCTCGACAAAAGTCTCATTTCAAACGATGATGGTGGAGGCAAAGCTATGAAAGAATAGCGAAAGATGTGTGGTTTATAAATTCTCCATGTGTGTGCCCACATATTTATTCTTGTGGGTTAGATGATATTGAACTTTGAAATTTTACATATTGAATTTGAATTTGCAACCAACAATTAAATCTAATGATTATAAATGCTTTTCCTCACTTGGAGCTCATTTGAGAGATAAAATTCATTTAGCTAACCCAAAATAGTTCGTGACAAATATGACTTGATAACAATGACGACGATAATATAGTAATAAGATAACATAATGCAAATATAACAAGTTTATAAAGGGCAGTCAGTCCGGTGCACGAAGCTCCTCTCATTGCAGGTCCCGTGGAAGAGTTCTTCTCGCTTTGATTGGGATAGAGCCTTATCTCTCAAAATTTGTTGCTATTTATTTAATGTCAAGTTTGAGAGTAACTTACAAAAGCATTGTGAGCCATTGAAAATTTTCACACACATTAAACTTTAACTAACCTATAACACTTGCAAAATTTATAGTCAACGAATTCTTTCCTTCTCATTATATACATATGGAGGCATATTTGATGAGGTAGAGTTCTACATTATGCATATATACGCAAATACTCAATCTCATATACAAATACAACAACAACCAAGTCTTATCCCACTAGGTTGACTATCAATCTCATATACAAATCTTAAAAGAATTTATAAATTGTTGAAGAGGAGGGGAGGGCTAAGGGTGACTCCTCCACCTCCTTCTAAATTTATAAATAAAATTACTTACATCCGCCCCCTCCCCTTGTGTTTTCCCATGAAGATGCATCGGGGGCAAGTCCACAGATTTTCCTACTTCGTGATGACAAAAGGGACCGCTTGAGATCCTCTGATAACCATATATTAGGGGTATAACCTATCCACATGTAATCAATTGATAATAAAAGGTATTTCAAATATTTGGATCATATTCCTAGTTGAATCTCCCTACTATTATTATTGTTGAGCTATGAGTGCACCAGTAGATTTTAACGTTAATGAAGTGCTCAACTAAAAAAGTCTCCTATGACAAGTTCTAGAAATCGGATGAAATTGTAGGGAATCTCACCGCATCCACACTACCATATAGGTAGGAGGGGAGGGCTAAGGGTGACTCCTCCACCTCCTTCTAAATTTATAAATAAAATTACTTACATCCGCCCCCTCCCCCTTGTGTTTTCGCATGAAGATGCATCGGGGGCAAGTCCACAGATTTTCCTACTTCGTGATGACAAAAGGGACCGCTTGAGATCCTCTGATAACCATATATTAGGGGTATAACCTATCCACATGTAATCAATTGATAATAAAAGGTATTTCAAATATTTGGATCATATTCCTACTTTAATCTCTCTACTATTATTATTGTTGAGCTATGAGTGCACCAGTAGATTTTAACGTTAATGAAGTGCTCAACTAAAAAAGTCTCCTATGACAAGTTCTAGAAATCGGATGAAATTGTAGGGAATCTCACCGCATCCACACTACCATATAGGTTTAGGTTATAATATTATGCTTCTTTTACTAAAAAAATTAGACATCCATAAGAAGTTACGACTCACAGAAAAACATTCAAAATTGATTCAAAATCAGCTACCATTTTAACAAAATCGAATGTATTTGTTGATTGGTCTTAGAAACTATAGTGTTGGTAACTACTAAACCCTAGCATATCATGATGGTTATAGCAAAAGAATCCAGATCGACCTCAAAGTCCGATAGCTACTAGCGAAGGAAATGGAGATCTATTAGTAATAAATGAATATAAAGCAATAATATTAAGGATGGCATATTTAGATATAATTTTAATAAGAGATTATGAGTATTTAATGTTACGATATATCATAGTTGTATTTTTGTTAGCTATAAACTACATGTAAATGAATATCAAATTATTTAATACTATTGTTATTCATTGGGCTTTTGCCATAACATACTAAAATTGGCATGCTTATGCAAAATGGTAAAGCGTATAGGGTTTCAATGATCTTTTATTGCTGTAGATGCCAACCAAGATTGTCAAGTTCTAGATCTCACCTAGGAACATGAAGAGATACATATGCTCAAATAGTAGGATTTATCTTAATTAAAATAGTTTAGAACTATATTTTTCATAATTTATCATGTGTATTAACTTCATGTTTTTTTTTTCCAAATGATAGGACAAGAACAAAATAGTTGCTCTAGTGAATATCAATTTTAAAATGTCTAATTAAATGTACATATATCTATCTAGTTATGGTTGTTGGGACTGAGATTCTATGTAGGAACGGGGACTAGGCATATGATCGAATTATAGGTCATAAGATCCTAACTAAATTTAGATTATACATAAGATCTAGATTATTTATGCCCCCTCGGACCATAAAATTGTGGTCCGAAATGCAATCTTGACTATCTTATTCTGGTTGGCAATGGACAATTTTCAACAAGCAAGTTATGTGGTTTAACGATTGTTACTCTATGCTAGTGGCTTGGTGATTGCCCTATGATGCAACACTAGGTTAAGTATCTAACATAAAGAGTAAAAATGATCATGCATGAGAATCAAGATCTCTCGAAGGAAATTTTTATTAAATCCTAGAATAAGTTACACGAGGGATTGAAAACCTCGTTTACAAACCAAATTAAGGATTAATTTTCCTAAGATTGAGACACACTTCATCTAGTTTACAATACCTAAGAAAACATAATAATGATGTTATAGCAAACTTTTAAAACTTAAAAAATTTAGTCATTCTAATTTAAAGCTTCCAGCTTTTTAATTTACACACTATTTTGTCTCTAGCTTTGGATCGTATCAGTTCCCTCAACCAAAGGAGAAGTCAACTCTAGTCTACTTGTCAACATCTTCCTTTGGTCGTCATTTAGGAATCATCAAAGGAATTCCCCTTTTTTGTTGCAAGTGATCAAGTTGATACTAGGGTTGGGGGAAAACTCATATCACAAAATAAAGTAAAAGACTGATTCTCATAACACTAGGTGGTATATAATACCCAATAAAACACAATAATGATCCATTAAACATTTGCCATAATTTAACATTGTTTGACAACCTAACGAAACCCTCCTTCTTTATCCGGGCTTGGGACTAGCCATGACAGGGTAATTCAGCATGGGCGGAGTTAAAACAAATTTTTAAGACTTAAAAAAAGTTAAACTTCCCAACTTGAAACTTGGCCTTTTAACTCTAATTAAACACCATTTCCCCTAATTTTAGAACACGTTACCCTATTTGTATTGCTACTGTTCATTTTTCCCTTCTATTTTGATATTGTGACTTTTATTTTTTATATTTCAAATCTGGAACTTTGCTTAACATTTGAGTGAGCAATTAGAAGTTGCTAAGTAGGATTTTAAAAGTTTGTTATGGACTGTGCTATCTTTTGATTGCCTGTTATCTATACTTGCTGTTTGTTTAGTACACTTTTAACAGTTTGTGTGCTAATTCTAATATTTGTTCTTTTTTTCTTCTTCTATTTTCTAACTGTGGCAATCTTTTATTCGTCAGATTTCATCCCTTGACTTTCGTCCTTGTTGATAGAGAAGCATTGAGGAATGGAACAAACTATTCGTTTATTGTAGCTGACACTACAGATGATGGGACACTTGTTGAATCTGGATCGCCGTCTAATATGGTTGGTCATGATACATCATCGCCAAGGTTTTACATGATTAACCGAAATACAGACTGTCCAAGGTCAAGTTCATCTGATATTCGTGGCGAGGCAAGTAGTTCAGTGCAAGGCAAGAAGAATCTATCAAGTACATTGGGTAACTCTTCTGTTTCTAACACAAATATAGATAGTTCAGATTTTTTGGTCGATCTCTTTCCAAAGGCAGAGAATAAAACCAAAAGAAAATCTAGAAAGAAGGGAAAAAAGAAAGGGAAGCAACATAAACGAGTCAGTTCTAGAAAGGATTCCAACAAGGCAGATGCGCAGTGCAATGCAAAGATTAATAGCGCTGGTTCACTTTGCTCTTCAGACAAACATCTCTCAGATAATAATTCCTCTGATGAGGTAGAATCAGTTAGTTTGTTGGACAAGGATGACAGTACGAATACTAATGAGTTTTATGACTGTCAAAATTCATTCTTGTCGACATCATTCAGTGATGATATTGATGATTTCAAAACAGCACATTCATCTGAAAGATTTTCTGGCGATGAGTTACCCTCTGACACTATCACTTCTGGCAGTATTAACAATGCTAGAGTTGTTTCATTTGCTTTTGATGGGAGCAATAGAGGAGAGGATTTTAAAGAAAACAATAACCATCATGATAATTCCTTGAGCATTCCGAAGGATAAAACTTCTCGACAGTGGGACAGTGACATCAGTGAGAACACTAGTGATGATATCGTAATGCAGTTGCCGGTCAAGGATGAAACTGGATTGAGTTTTTCAGAAATATCAAAGGATTGCCATAGCAATATCGCATGTCTGTCAAATGCTGTCGCCCTTGATGCTTGTAGTGGTACTGAAAGAGCTGATTGCATCATGCAGGATGACCTCAGTAATGGCTTCCATGTAGTCATTTCTGGAAGGCGGAGAAGAAGGGCTAGGAGACGGATGGGTAATGGAGCTTTAAATGGAGCAAATACATTGGTTAATGCAAATATACATAGTAATGCTGTGAAAGATGACCAGTTTTCCACATGTCCAATGGTCGAAAAGTTTGGAGAGGAATGCTCAAAACCTAAAAGCATCCAAGTTACACCTCCCCAAAGTGAGCTTTCATCAAAGGACAACAAGATGGAATCACAAAACAATAAACCTGTTGTGCCGAAGAAAAACCTAAGTGGAATAACTGATTTAGAAGCAAATTCTAAGAAGGCTGGTGCAACTCTCCCTAAATCTACAGTTGGGAACCCTGTTGCTGGTGTTATGTGCAAACCTAACTCAATTGCCAAAAATGCAAAGCATAATGAGGGGGATGTAACTCACACTGCTAAAACAAGCGTGCCAAATTGTGCAAAAGATGATATTCAGCAAAGAGAAGGTTTCCAGAATTCACTGCGCGATCAGTTTAACAGCCAAACTAAAACTGAAGCAAAACTGCCTGGCGATAAGTTGTCTGGAAGAGGTATTTCTAAACTGACTGACCATTGTCTGCCCAAACCTGAGAAGAAACTACCTGTTCTTATGGAGGAGGGAATTTGCCCTAGTGAAGGTAGCTATATTCCAACCACATCAAAGATCGAACCTATTTCTACCAAAATGAACTCTGAGTGTGCACTAGGTTCCATTGTAAGGACTGAAGGTCGACAATTCAGAAAACCGTTTTTTGGAAGTTACAGAGAATTAAGCAATTTGAACAGCATCATTAGTTCTCCAATACAAAAGAGTATCCCATTTGGGAAGAGCGGTTCGACGGATATTGACAAGATAATGTCAGCTATAAATGATGCTTCCCAACAGCAAAGAGTAGTTGAATGTGCTCAGTTGATGATTGGCTGCCCGATTGCTGATTTTGAGAAATTGCTTTTTATGGCCTCTCCGATTATTAGACAAACAGGAAGTCATAATATCTGCTTGAAGAACATTTGGAAATGGTACGAAGAGCCTGGCTGCTTTGGGTTGGAAGTGAAGGCGCATGAATTTCGCAAGTCAAGAAGACTGCCTGATGGGAATTTGGAATTCACTGCCTATTTCGTGCCATATCTCTCTGCTGTGCAACTATTTGGAATGTCTAGAACTAGCAGAAATGGCAATCTGAATCCTCAGGTGGATAACCCTAGTGCAGATGTATGCTTGTTGAAATTCTCTTCTGGAGAGGAAGATCTATCTGATCAAAACACTGATATCCATCAGGCAGATCTCTTTTTTGAATACTTTGAATCTGAACTACCTCCTAGGCGCCAACCGTTTTTTAACAAGTAAGTCATCTTTTTCAGCATAAGATTAGTTGTTATACTTACACTTGCAGCATATGTGCTAGATTTGGTGACTCTTTTTTACCTGATACTATTCTTTCCTCGATACAGGATCAGAGAACTAACAGCTGGTGATACATTGTCTGGTGGCTGCATGTTTGGAAATCCATCAGCTCTGGAATCTACTGAACTACAACATCTTCATCCTGCTTCTTGGTTTGTATGGTTTTTGTCATCTGAGGTTCCATTTAGCATAAATAAATATCGAGATCTTTCTTTTCTTTTCAGGTATTGTGTTGCATGGTACCCCATATATCGTATACCTATTGGTAGTCTTCGTGCCGCCTTCCTCACTTATCATTCTCTGGGAAATTTCATTAGTCCTAGTAACCCAGCATATGCTCCAGGTTTTTGTGATGCTCTAGTTTCTCCAGTTGTAGGTTTGCAGACATACAATGATAAGGTACATCTGCACTATGTTCATACTTTGATCTTTAGAAGTAGCCAATGTTCTTTGGAAAAGATAAACTGTGTTTGCATTGCAGCGCGAGAATTGGTTTAAACCAACGGATAAGGGTTCAAATGTCCTCCGTACTGGTACGAGTTCCTCTGAGTTAGCAAAAGAAAGGTTGAGGACGCTGAGGCAAACAGCTGCTGCAATGTCATGTGCCGTAGTTTCAAAGGGTGACTGCAGATCTGCGAACAGACACCCAGACTATAAATTCTTCATGTCGCGGAGTGGGTAGAGGGCTGAGATAGTTTCCTAGTTTTCTTTTCTTTCCAGTACTTCAACATTCTCTGAAACTGCAAACTGGCACCCATTTGCTGAAACATTTATGCTTAATCCCCTGCTTCGAACAAACTATCTTGATTCAATCTTTGGCTAGCTAATAAATAGTGTTAGTTTGGAAATTTATCATCGTACTTTGCCATTCTTTTCTATTTGACATCTGAACTGAACCTGCACCAGGCAGTTTGCAACTCCCTAGAATTTTGTATTGCAAACCCAGCCATCATTTTCTTTGTGCTTCTCCATAAGCAGCTGTGCTTGAACTCACATGTAGTTTGTATGCCACCAGCTCCATTCCAGTCACCCTGGTTTTACTTGTGGATTAATACAAATAGGAAATGAAGTTATAAGAAGACCTGAATTGGTTCGGGGTCAAAAAAACACAACATCTGCAGATCAACAACAGGGTGTTTAGCAGCATTCCTTGTTAAGATCTGACTGTTAGTACAGTAGACAACCTTGAATATGCATCAGGCGGCCCACAACTGCTCACCAGCTGAAATTCCAATGGCAGGGCCTACTTAAGCAAAGTGTACTGGTCAATGCCATACCTGCACTAATCAATGCAGTTAATAGTTAATAGCTTAGTCATATCTAGTGGAAGCTAAGTTTTTTCACAGGTAGCGAAGTAAACAAATATAACTATTTTTATCTGTTCAACCTATGCAGCTTTATCTAGACCATCCAACTTGTCTAGTGTATCTTCATCTAATTGCTTCTGCCCATGCAACTCTTTTGGTCAATCTAACTCATTAGATTCGTCCCACTCATTTGTATGCCCATCTATCAATTTCATCAAATTGATCCAGCCTATTGTCCATTATATGTACCTTGATTGATTTGGTTTGTCCAACCTATTTGTTTCATTCCATTGGATTCACTCATGAGTATTACTTGAGTTTGTCAAATCCATTCAGGCTATTTGCCCATTCTGTATCTTGATTGATTAGGTTTGTCCAACCTATATGATCATTCCATTGGATTCACTCAGTATTACTTGAGTTTGTCAAATTCATCCAGGCTGTTTGCCCATTCTGTACCTTGATTGATTAGGTTTGCACAACCAATTTGATTAACCTGTACTATTCACTATATATATAGAGAGAGATCATAGAAACCATCAAACCAATAGATTTTGTTAGATTATTGTGACACCATAGCATGAGAAAAAAAAATGCAGATCCATCATATTAGTGGCCCTCCCAGGCCGCCCACTACCATTGAAAGGGAGATAAAACCACTGTTGTAAAAGTCGGCGCCTAGACCCGCCTAGGCGCCGCTTAGGCGCTAGGCGGCACCCCACCGTGGTGCCGCCTAATACCGCCTAGCGCCGCCTAGCACCGTCTAGGCGCCGATTAGGCGCCGACTAGGCGCTAGGCGGTAGTCTTCCGTCCGACTACCGCCTAACGATTTTTACAATCTTGGATAAAATTGAGAAGTCCAAATGACAAGTGCCTTGACAGGGATCTACAGAGACGGTAAAACTCTATCTAATTTTGACCCTCCAACCAATAAAATCTTATCTCATGCACTTACCACTGAATTATATCCCGAGTGTGACACCATAGCATGAGAAATTGTTTGCCATATGGATAATTGGGCTAATGAGTACTTACAAGCTTAGCTGAAGTAATTATGGCATGAGATTAAATATTAAGTCACAGGATATGTCAATGAAGTCTATATATATATATATAGAGAGAGGATTTTGAAAGTCTGCAACTGTAAAGGTGATGGTTTGAAAAACCAACCGAGTTAGATCTCCATTTGTAGAGCCAAATGGGAGGGTAGATCCTCCGTCTTATTTTGGCCTCTGTTCTGCCTATCTCATTTATCAGCGATGATCGACGAGTCATCTGATCGTCGATCGGATACCACCGGCGGCTGGCTGCCGTCACGAACAAAACTATATTCTGAGGTACGGTGAATCCGTCGTGATTGCCGCAATTGCAATCTCGCCAGATTCATCGTCGAATCCGACGAGATTGCAATGGCAGCGATTCCGACCGGTTCACCATTCATCCAGGATATCATTTGATTCGGGACGACATAAAAAAATTATCGATGATGTCCGATCGACGATCGGACGATTCGTCGACTGTCGCTTATGAGTACGGAACAGGGATTCTCTCGAGAATCTCGTCCAACCAAATGGAGCTAGTCTGAAAAAATTAACTCCACAATTTAAAGCATCAACAAATGCAGATTATTATATAAAAAAAATTAGATCAGAATGTTTCCTCTCCTAAATGGATCTTGAGCACTGCCTGATGACTGAAAAACTAGTAATAAACGCCCATGAAAAATAGGGGGGAAAATAATCTAATTTCTACACGATCACACTCGCTATCGTCTCCTGGAGTCTGATCTGTGCTGGATCCATCGTAGTTCGATTCGGGAAGCTTGCTCAGATCCGTCTCCTGATTAGTAAGAGTCTACGGAGATGACAACAAGCGAATCGAAATGATGAGATCAATCGAAGAAGGAGGAGAAGGTAGAAATCGAACACAAACCCTAAGTCAAGTATGAATCGATAGGAATGCTGGATGAGATAGTGTTACCAGAGTCCAGATGTAATCGGCGATGCTCTTTCCGGTGGTGTTGCTGAGGCCGACGTTGATGAGATCTTGGAGGAGCGCCATGGCTTCACCAGAGAGAGAGCGAGAGAGAAAAGAGGGGGTGGAGGAAGGGAAGAGGATCTCTATTTAAAGGCCGGACCGGTGGGAATTTTTTGCCGGATAGATGGTAAGGTTAGAAAATTTTCATTAATTTTTTTTGTATTTTTATTTAAAGGCGATGTAGATGTTCAACCTAAGGAAAAAATTGGAAAATTTCACTTTGACACCGTAATTTAACATTATGTTATATGTTTCGTCGTAGTATATTCTGCAATTCTAAAAATAGAGCAAAAGCTTTAGGGTATTCCGGCAAATTCTGAATTTTAGGGGCGTATGAGAAAATAAGTAAATTACGGACTAAAATAGAATTGTTCATCCTAAACATGCTTACGTGGAATTGCTTGATTCGTAAGCTACGGTAGCAGAGTCGCGATCCGAGGCCACACGTGTCCTGATAATGTTTTTTGGGATCTGTCCCAAAAAAACAGCCAGTCCCGTCTATCTGCTGTTCCGGCGACGGTCGACGAATCGTTCGATCGTCAATCGAACACCACCGATGAATTTTAATCGTCGTACTGAAACAAATGATATTCTAGAAGAACGGTAAGTCAGTCGGAATCGCTACAATTGTAATCTCGTCGAATTTGACGGTGAATCCGACGAGATCGCAATTGCGACGATCCCGATGAATTCATCGTATCCCAAGATATAATTTTGTTCAGAACGGATGGTGTTCGATCGACAATCGAACGACTCACCGATCGTCATCGAGGAGCGGGACAGGCGAGATAGACTGTTTGACGAGGATCTGTCCTCGATAACTTGGCGCTTGGGAGTCAGAATTCGGCACGTGTTGATGGCTTCCGGTTGGATACACGGTTTTGGAATCGTGCAACCGGTCCACTCCGTGCGGCACGAGTGACGTTTCATGCTTTGTCGAACGTCATCTGATTGTTTTGCCAGATTAACTAAAATTTAAATTATTCTCCATTTATTGCCTTTTGTAATAGTGATAAAAACTGAATCTGTCCTGAAAGTGCCCTCGGCACCTGTGCGCGAGAGTGAGGGAGTTAACCTAACCATCGAACGAGAAGCATGGTACTGTTCATCTGCTGCCCAATAGCCAACCGACGCCTGTCATCTCTCACCTCGTAGGTTTGAGCTCGCACGTGCGGCAGTATACCTTTTCGCCGCCTTGCGTCTCTCGCTCATTTGTTCTTCTTTCTTTTCCCTCTGCTTTGCCCTTCGCCATTCCGCTACTAGATCACAGAGATGGCGATCGATCCCTTCTCTTCGCTTTCTTCGTCTCTTCAATCGACAATCAACCATTCTACCTACCTTTTCCCTTCGATTTCTAGATCGTATGTATCTGGAGGCATTTCCTGATTGACTACTTCATTGGTTTCTTTTTGCGGCTTGCATTTGCAGGTACTTCTCTTCTCCTGTGCTTATCCTTTGATCTCGTCGTCGTCGAGTAGATTGATCCCTCGTATTATCTTATCGTTTCTTGTTCCAAGGAAAAGCAGAAAGCAGACCTTATCTACTTGAATCTGGTGCATCCGGAAAAGAGGAATCAAATTGCTCAGGTTAGTCCATATTCCGACCATTTTAGTTTCTAGAGAAGAAAATGTTCATCTTTTGATAAACTTTATCTAATCTAATTTTTCCTTTTTCTCTCTGGTTATTCCATATCTGCATCATTTTCTAGTTCTTAGAGAAGAAAATTTTCATCTTTCGAGAATCATTGCCATGATTGTTGATCTCACTGCTGCTTGAAATAGGATGTAACTATACCCTCATTTCCATGATCGTTGATAAATTATGATTCTTCATATGTCCTTCCAAATTCAAATATGATGTACATTGTTTGTTCCTGAATCTGGAAATGTGTGCTGTAATCAGCTTGCTTAAGGATCTGAGTTAACATGAAAGGGGGGAAAAATTTAGTTGGTTTTGGTTGTGATAAACCATTAGATTGGTTTGGACTGCTTAGATTATTGAACTCAGATGATCAGTGTGAGACACTGACACTTTTTGAAAAGCAGATTACATTTGTTTTGTCTCCTGATGAAATTTCAGATTTCGGTTAAGCAAAATTTTCTAATTC
This sequence comes from Boesenbergia rotunda, assembly GCA_024364735.1. NCBI lineage: Eukaryota > Viridiplantae > Streptophyta > Magnoliopsida > Zingiberales > Zingiberaceae > Boesenbergia > Boesenbergia rotunda. The sequence continues at coordinate 424,968 of JAGFNQ010002943.1, read as the reverse complement.
TTCGACAATACTGTAGTCCTTAAAGCTTGCAGCCTTACTTTTGGCAGCCTGTCCCCAATGTCTGCAATCCCATTCTGTAATGTATGCTTTGAATGTATTAGTCTATAGTGCTAACAAATTTTCAAACTATCTACTCGCACAACTTCTCTTCTCTTGCATTCATTTTGATAGCATTTAAGTTAATAATCGTCACCATTCGAAACATAAACAACAGCTTTCTGAAAAATGCTGGTATCATTTTGTATACATACATATAATTCTTGTTTTAGATATATGCAGGGAGAATTTGTTCTTTAGATGCAGAAAATGTGAATTTTCTATTCCTTTTGCTGGATCGAGTGTCAGATTTATCTTTTTATTATCTTGAAATAATAACTTGTCGAGAATAATGTGTGAAAGTAATATCTTGATCTGGCACCATAATGAGGGAAAGTTTTACTTTCCTTGTTTTTTTGCAGTATGTACAGTACGTCCATTATTCGCATGTCTGCTGGACTACAGCACACTGCAATGGAGGCAACTGCAGGTACTATTCCTTTAGGTAGGCAAAACCATAAGGTTTTTTTTTTAATTGTGTTCTTAAATTGCAGATTAATTAATAGTAGTATATCCCTGACTGCAGTGATTAATTGTAAATGAATTGGGTGCATAATCACTTATAAGAATCACACTCAATGAAAAACTTCCCTCATTAATAGGGTTAATTGTTATGTAATCCAACTAACCCTAATGTGTTAAACACATGCCCATGGGCACTAGTAAACAATCAAATTGTATTTTAGGGTAAATTTTATTATCCCTCCATCTATTCAATTACTTGTCTTTAGATAATTAATTAAGACTATATATACTTTTTTCTTTTCAATGATATGTGATTCCTATCATTTGATAGTACATAATTAATTCAAATAATGAAGGTTTAAAATGACTTAATTTTACTATTATAATTATTAAATAGGGTTGCAAATTAGTATGATGTTCATGAATAAACTCAAGAAGTGCTTGTTTATATTTGGTTAGCATTTATATATTAATGAACACAATACTATGTAGAGTAGCTTAGGAAAAATAGAGAATTATATTTTTATTCCCATAATTATATGTTTTTCAATTTTGGTCTATCTTATCTACAAATTTACATTCTTAATATATTAATTTACATGCCTTTCCAATTTCAATCTTTTTTCCTTAATTGTCTAATTAGCGATGCTAACATATAAAATGAATTTGGACATCTTATTTTTATAGATAAATCATAGGAAAAATATATAAACTTATCTCATAATATATATGGTATTATTTACGGCAATTTACCAAAAGGCGTACGTAACAATCGGTAATTACCAACGGGCGCACCATGGTTTTATTTTCACCAAAGGGCGCACTCATTACAGTGAACTTCCTCTTATATCCCTCATGTTATCTATTGCCTTTCTCTTTCTCTCTCAGTAATAAATTCTGTGACGTCAGCACATGCAACGTGACTTAATTACTGACTTTTATTTTAAAATAATATCTAATGGAATCGGCGCTAAATTAAAAAACGTAAGGTAAAAATTAAAAAAATATTTCACTTTAAAAATTTCTCATCGAACGTGATTTAAAAATATAAATAAATAATTTTTATTTTTATTAATAGAAATTAATATATTAAATAATATTTAATAAATATGTTAATGTATAAAAAGTTTTTGGAAACAAACTGTTGGATTTAAAAATATAAATAAATAATTTTATATTTGATTAATAGAAATTAATATATTAAATAATATTTAATAAATATATTAATGTATACATATGTTTTGAAAAAACTGACCGTGGTAGCTTTCAGGCCCACGCTGGGCCTGAAATATTTTTATTTCAGGCCCACGCTGGGCCTGAAATATTTTTATTTCAGGCCCAGCGTGGGCCTGAAATTTTTTATTTCAGGCCCAGCGTGGGCCTGAAATTTTTTATTTCAGGCCCACGTTGGGCCTGAAATCTTTTGATTCAGGCCCGACGTGAACTCAAATTTTTTTTATATTTAAAAAATATATTAATATATAAAAAAAACCTATCAAAACACTTAATTTTAGATTCAAACGCAGGGCCTGAAGTCATCCCAGGAGGGTTTGAAGTCAAATAACTTCAGATCCTATAAATAATTAATTTAATAAATAATAATTAAATATAAAAAATATTTTTAAAATAAAAATTTTTTGGTGAGGGCCTGAAGTCATCAGTGACTTCAGGCCCTCTATATGAAAAATTTTCCCTTAGGCCTGAAGTCATTCGACTTCAGGCCTAAGGAGGGCCTCCATTAAATATATAAAAATAATAAAAACTTTTTTAAAAAAAGGTATAATATATAATTACATAATAATAAAATGTTATAGGAGTGGTTTAGGTATATCAGTGAGTTTTGAGCAAAACTCACTGATGGACCTACCATATTTGGAATTCTGAAAACTCATTATCAGTAGACAGGGTTGAGCTAGGAGATGAGATTTTGGGTGTCGAAACCTCTAATCTTGCCGTATCACCAATGCTATAGCAGTGGTTTAGGTATATCAGTGAGTTTTGAGCAAAACTCACTGATAGACCTACCATATTTGGAATTCTGAAAACTCTATATCAGTAGACAGGGTTGAGCTAGGAGATGAGATTTTGGGTGCCGAAACCTCTAATCTTGCAGTATCACCAATGCTATAGGAGTGGTTTAGGTATATCAGTGAGTTTTGAGCAAAACTCACTGATGGACCTACCATATTTGGAATTCTGAAAACTCTATATCAGTAGACAGGGTTGAGCTAGGAGATGAGATTTTGGGTGTCGAAACCTCTAATCTTGCTGTATCACCAATGTTATAGGAGTGGTTTAGGTTTATCAGTGAGTTTTGAGCAAAACTCACTGATGGACCTACCATATTTGGAATTCTGAAAACTCTATATCAGTAGACAGGGTTGAGCTAGGAGATGAGATTTTGGGTGCCGAAACCTCTAATCTTGCCGTATCACCAATGTTATAGCAGTGGTTTAGGTATATCAGTGAGTTTTGAGCAAAACTCACTGATGGACCTACCATATTTGGAATTCTGAAAACTCTATATCAGTAGACAGGGTTGAGCTAGGAGATGAGATTTTGGGTGCCGAAACCTCTAATCTTGCTGTATCACCAATGCTATAGGAGTGGTTTAGGTATATCAGTGAGTTTTGAGCAAAACTCACTGATGGACCTACCATATTTGGAATTCTGAAAACTCATTATCAGTAGACAGGGTTGAGCTAGGAGATGAGATTTTGGGTGCCGAAACCTCTAATCTTGCCGTATCACCAATGTTATAGCAGTGGTTTAGGTATATCAGTGAGTTTTGAGCAAAACACACTGATGGACCTACCATATTTGGAATTCTGAAAACTCTATATCAGTAGACAGGGTTGAGCTAGGAGATGAGATTTTGGGTGCCGAAACCTCTAATCTTGCAGTATCACCAATGCTATAGGAGTGGTTTAGGTATATCAGTGAGTTTTGAGCAAAACTCACTGATGGGCCTACCATATTTGGAATTCTGAAAACTCTATATCAGTAGACAGGGTTGAGCTAGGAGATGAGATTTTGGGTGCCGAAACCTCTAATCTTGCTGTATCACCAATGCTATAGGAGTGATTTAGGTATATCAGTGAGTTTTGAGCAAAACTCACTGATGGGCCTACCATATTTGGAATTCTGAAAACTCTATATCAGTAGACAGGGTTGAGCTAGGAGATGAGATTTTGGGTGCCGAAACCTCTAATCTTGCTGTATCACAAATGCTATAGGAGTGGTTTAGGTATATCAGTGAGTTTTGAGCAAAACTCACTGATGGACTTACCATATTTAGAATTCTGAAAACTCTATATCAGTAGAAAGGGTTGAGCTAGGAGATGATATTTTGGGTGCCGAAACCTCTAATCTTGCTGTATCACCAATGCTATAGGAGTGGTTTAGACTCCTATAGTTTTGAGTTTTGCTCAAAACTCACTGATATACCTAAACCACTCCTATAGCATTGGTGATACAGCAAGATTAGAGGTTTCGGCACCCAAAATCTCATCTCCTAGCTCAACCCTGTCTACTGATAATGAGTTTTCAGAATTCCAAATATGGTAAGTCCATCAGTGAGTTTTGCTCAAAACTCACTGATATACCTAAACCACTCCTATAGCATTGGTGATACAGCAAGATTAGAGGTTTCGGCACCCAAAATCTCATCTCCTAGCTCAACCCTGTCTACTGATATAGAGTTTTCAGAATTCCAAATATGGTAGGTTCATCAGTGAGTTTTGCTCAAAACTCACTGATAAACCTAAACCACTCCTATAACATTGGTGATACAGCAAGATTAAAGGTTTCGGCACCCAAAATCTCATCTCCTAGCTCAACCCTGTCTACTGATATAGAGTTTTCAGAATTCCAAATATGGTAGGCCCATCAGTGAGTTTTGCTCAAAACTCACTGATATACCTAAACCACTCCTATAGCATTGGTGATACTGCAAGATTAGAGGTTTCGGCACCCAAAATCTCATCTCCTAGCTCAACCCTGTCTACTGATATAGAGTTTTCAGAATTCCAAATATGGTAGGTCCATCAGTGTGTTTTGCTCAAAACTCACTGATATACCTAAACCACTGCTATAACATTGGTGATACGGCAAGATTAGAGGTTTCGGCACCCAAAATCTCATCTCCTAGCTCAACCCTGTCTACTGATAATGAGTTTTCAGAATTCCAAATATGGTAGGTCCATCAGTGAGTTTTGCTCAAAACTCACTGATATACCTAAACCACTCCTATAACATTTTATTATTATGTAATTATATATTATACCTTTTTTTAAAAAAATTTTTTATTATTTTTATATATTTAATGGAGGGCCTGAAGTCATTAGACTTCAGGCCCTCCTTGGGCCTGAAGTCTGATGACTTCAGGCCCTCCTTGGGCCTGAAGTCATCAGACTTCAGGCCCTCCTTAGGCCTGAAGTCGAATGACTTCAGGCCTAAGGGAAAATTTTTCATATAGAGGGCCTGAAGTCACTGATGACTTCAGGCCCTCACCAAAAAATTTTTATTTTAAAAATATTTTTTATATTTAATTATTATTTATTAAATTAATTATTTATAGGATCTGAAGTTATTTGACTTCAAACCCTCCTGGGATGACTTCAGGCCCTGCGTTTGAATCTAAAATTAAGTGTTTTGATAGGTTTTTTTATATATTAATATATTTTTTAAATAGAAAAAAAATTTGAGTTCACGTCGGGCCTGAATCAAAAGATTTCAGGCCCAACGTGGGCCTGAAATAAAAAATTTCAGGCCCACGCTGGGCCTGAAATAAAAAATTTCAGGCCCACGCTGGGCCTGAAATAAAAATATTTCAGGCCCAGCGTGGGCCTGAAATAAAAATATTTCAAGCCCAGCGTGGGCCTGAAATAAAAATATTTCAGGCCCAGCGTGGGCCTGAAAGCTACCACGGTCAGTTTTTTCAAAACATATGTATACATTAATATATTTATTAAATATTATTTAATATATTAATTTCTATTAATCAAATATAAAATCATTTATTTATATTTTTAAATCCAACAGTTTGTTTCCAAAAACTTTTTATACATTAACATATTTATTAAATATTATTTAATATATTAATTTCTATTAATAAAAATAAAAATTATTTATTTATATTTTTAAATCACGTTCGATGAGAAATTTTTAAAGTGAAATATTTTTTTAATTTTTACCTTACGTTTTTTAATTTAGCGCCGATTCCATTAGATATTATTTTAAAATAAAAGTCAGTAATTAAGTCACGTTGCATGGGCTGACGTCACAGAATTTATTACTGAGAGAGAAAGAGAAAGGCAATAGATAACATGAGGGGTATAAGAGGAAGTTCACTGTAATGAGTGCGCCCTTTGGTGAAAATAAAACCATGGTGCGCCCGTTGGTAATTACCGATTGTTGCGTACGCCTTTTGGTAAATTGCCGTATTATTTATATCCTTTAACGTTATTCACTTGTATTAGTTTAAGTTGTTTATATATTAGAGTTCGAGATTGGTATTATTGGGATTTTTTTTAATGGATAGCCGATCTGAGAATATTGAGGTTTCCATGTATACTTTTCTAATTTATTCTTACGTTTTATCTTTTCAGTCACCATAATTTACCTTTTCCGTATTGGTCATGGGGCGGACTAGCGGAGGTGCTGAAGACGAGCGTTTCGCCTTTTTGTCACCGATTTACTCTTACGACGGGTGAAAAGTTATTATATGGTCAAGTCAAACTTTCATGTGGTAAGTCGGTAGTTTTAGATTTGACTTTTCCTGCTTATCATTTTTTTTAGTTATTTATATTATATTAAAACTAAAATGATACGATAAAAAACAAAATCTTCATTTAATAAAATACTCTATTTAATTAAAAAAATAGTGTTGATGACGTGAAATAAAATATCAGCTATTAGCCTATCAATATATTCTTTGCTAAAAAATATTGGACCGTGTCGTCCAATGAGTTGCCAAACCGATTGGCAACCCATCCCCCGCCGGGTTCTCATCTGACCCGTTTCTGTCCATTCGATCCCAGATCGATGGTTGCGATCTTCGACTCGAACAGCCATGCCCCGCTCGCTAAGCACCCACTCACCTTGGAGCTGTCGCGTACGAACTCGCTAAACGACACGCGTCGGTTACCCATTGGTGCAGATGGAATTAGAAAGTGCGCGCCTCCCCGCACAAGGCACGAAGAGGTTCTGAAACCGTCGCGAACCGAACCGGTTTGCCTCCCCTCCCCAATTCTATTTAAACCAGGCCTGGGTCAGCTTACAGCTTCATCACTATCCTTCCTGTACCCTCTCTCTCTCTCTCTCTCAAATCTCATCTCCTTGTTGAATTCTTGTAATTTTCTAGGGTTTGGCGCGCACTCGGCAAGGAGAAACCTGCGGGTGTGGAGAATTGGGAAGATTTTGTGATAAGATTGTCGGCATGCTCTCCACAGGCTTTCTTGAACTGTGAACTATCCTCCTTCCTAATCGATCTCATCTTCTCGGAGAGAATTCTCACACTGAATTATACTCTTAGAAGATCGGGAAACCATCCAGGGAGGCTGGCCTCAGTTGATAGTTCAAGAAAGCCCGTGGAAACCATGATAGATCTTAATTAATCAGTTTCACATCAGATTCAGATGCAGATTTATAATTTCATGCCTTTCAATTCCCTTTAACGTTTCTTTGGCCTTTTGTGTGAATTTTTAGTCTTTTATGCAAATTTGGAGAGAATTCTTTTGTAGTAATTGACATTATATATCTCAATTATGCAGCTGCAAGTTATAAATTTACTGAACGAATTCTAATGGTAGAGTTTTTTTTTCTAGATCTTACAAACGTGGTTCCAATTTCTTTCAAGTTTGCTTTGAGAATTTGGTGAGAATTCTTTTCTGCAACTGACAAAACTATCTCAATTATTCAACCTGAAGCTGTGAATTCACTGAATTCTAGCGTTTGAATTAATTGTTTCCATATCAGGAAGATTTCTTCTTTGTAGATCTTGAAAAAGTGGTTCCAATTTCTTCCAAGTTTGATTTTAGAATTTGGCAAGAATTCTTTTATGCAATTGATAAAACTATCTATCTCAATTATTCGACTTGAAGTTGTGAATTCACTGAATTCTAGTGTTTGAATTAATTGTTTCCATATCAGGAAGATATCTTCTTTGTAGATCTTGCAAAAGTGGTCTCATTTTGATCAAGAATTGTTTACTTCCATTGCTGAATTATTGCATGGGGATTCATGGTTCCTTTGTTCTTTTGTCAATTACCTTTTTGTGTGAATTTTTACTCTCTTTTTTTTTCTTGTAAATATGGTGGAATATATCAATTATCCAACAGCAAGTTGTGAATTCACTTAATTCTAGTGTCAGATGTCATTGTGATCAAGAATTGCTTCTTATTTCATGATTCAACTTGCTTTTCATGGTTCAATTCATACTCAAATATCACACATATGACATAACTTCCATTATGAACTCATAATTCTCCATTAATTACACTTGCAAGCCTGCTCATGTACCGCCCACAATTACCTTGCAGCTCGTACAGTTTTCAACTACATTCACTACTGTCCTTAATGAGCTAAAATCCGGACTGCGAGAACATGACAAGTTTGCTTCGCAAAAAGGTTCGTTTCCTTCCTAATCTTTTTTTCTTCTCTCCTTTCTTTACTCATCATCCACCCATTTCACGCACTCGATGCATCATCACAAAAAAACACATAACAAGTGTAGGAATAATCAAATCACTAAAGCACAAGCTTCCAAGTGAAGTAGGTCGATTGATCAGGGTGAATTAACACTTTAAAGCATCATAATATATACATATATATAGAAGTGAAAGGTGAGAGGTAAAGAGTAGGGTGGAATGTGGGGAAAAGGGGAAGATGATCATGTGAGTCCTGTGTGAGGAAAGGACAATTATGTTATGGCTCCCTGGCAGGAGGAGTAAAAAGTCTTGGGGCCTGGCATTTGTGGAGCCCTTAATGCCTAAATTTGGCCATGTTTGGCAATGGATCAGCCAAGCTTTTAGCCCAAGCTTGCTCTCTCAATGCATCCATCCATGCATCAATCAACAGCAACTGCTTGCCTGCAGTAACTGACTCCTGACTCGTGTTGGTTTGGTCTGGTTTGGTTCGATTTGGGGTGACACGAGTCAAGCCAGGTGACATCGGATTCACCGCAATCTTGTTGGATGAGATGGTGTGACAAGGGACCAGTCATGGGCGCAACCCTGTCATCACATTATTCCAGCTCAGGATGCAATATTTGCAGGCACAAGAGGACACAACACTCCCACCTCACTCGTAGGACATCTTTGGTGTCTTGTGCAACACCATTATAGCTATTGACGAGGGGAATAAACCGGCCGGTTCAAGCATAATTATAGCACCAACTAATTGAACCAGTTCATAAACCAATGCAAATATCATAGATATATTATTGTTATTGTTATTATTATTATTATTATTTTTATAACAATGAGTTCGGGTTTAATTTGAACCGGTCCGGTTCAGAATTAAATAATTGTGGTGGCTATAAACGGGAGTAGCTGAAACATGAATAAGTTGGTGATTATTTGCCAGTTGGCTCTTGTGCCCAATGCTTTCTTCAACTGCCACATTAACTCAATGGCTACTCAACCTTGTAACTAGGGCATGCACCTCACGGGGATTCAATGCACATGATATTTATGCTCATCTGTTGTGCTGCAAGCCGAAAAGGTTAAATAAATGGCCAGCACAACGATAGTTTATGTATGTTAATTAAGAAAATAGCCTAGTAGACATCTTTTTATCTTGTATTACTCATACATAACAAACAAAAAAAATAGACAATAGCGACAGATATATAAATATCGGTTGCAAAATTATCGATAGATGTTTAGTATCCGTCGCTAATATCGAAGGACAATTAACCCCGTTGCAAAATAATTGACGAAAATCCGGGACCGACTAGCAACGCCATATATCTGTCACTACAAGTTAAAATCCGTCCGTAGTAACAACGGACAAGTTAAATCTGTCACACTTAGCGACGGTGAATTTGAGTTCATCACTAATAGCTACGAATTAAAATAGTTCATCGCTATAGTCAAGATAAACTTAGGGTTTAGGTCCCACAGTTGCCTTCCTCCTTACGCGCGCGTTCTCTTCTCAGTGATTCTCTCCACCATTGATCTAGATATGTTTTCTATTTTCAAGTATCCTAGTAAAGCAATGGGTGCAACTGTATCTAGATAGTTAAATGACCAAAAATATCATGTTGCCAGGACATATATACTTCTGAACTGTGAAATGGTCAAACCATACATAAGATAATAGTTCAAGTTTATATTTTTATTTGTATTACATAACTGCCCGATAATTTGAAATAAACTCTAGTTTGATCTTAAATTTCTTTATTTGTCAGTTTATATGAACAACAATTGTATATACAAAATCACCAACAAGTGCAAATGATGTAAATCAGAAATTAGAGGACGAATTTATATTTTGGTTTCAAATTTATGTAAGTTAGTTGTTATAAATTTTTATCAGTGCAATTCTTTATTAGATATTCATCTAACCATTGTTATAGGTGAACGATCATGTGGATGATGAAAGATTAAAAAATCTCACCTCTGCGTACTGTAGTCATCTTCTCCAATTATTACGTAAATTGATACAGATTTCACATGGGCCAACGTGATTCACAAAGGCTAATATATAATTCTGGTGTTTGTATCAAAGGATCAAAAAATAATAATGATACTCAATTTGACTATTATGGCAGACTTGAGGAGATTATCGAGGTTAACTACCCAATGCTATCTTTTCAAAAGATGTGTATTATTCAGATGTTCATTGTATGATCCAACTCCAAGGACGGGTACCAGAATACATCGTTTATACAATTTAGTTGAGGTTAATTCAAACAAAAGAATCAACAAGTTTGAGTCTTTCATCTTTCGGTATAAGCTGGTCAAGTAATTTATCTTAAGTACCCAACTAAGGAAAGACAACCTATGAATGACTAACTATATGTCAAATAAAGCCTAGGTTAAGCATTGAAATGTCAAATACTATAACTGTCAAAAACCATGATGCATATCAAAAATGAAGAAGTCATAATACACTTAGTTGATTCAAAAATACAATCTGCATCACAATTGTTAGGGTCGATGTCGTACGCTAGAGGGGGGTGAATAGCGTTTCGCCGAATTCTTGCTCCTACACGGTTAATTTGCACAGCGAAAATAATAGTAAAACAATAATAAAATCACTAACCAATGCTAACACGACGNCGTAATTTTAAATTTTAATTACGTGCAGCGGAAGGTTTAGCATAAATAATTTCTCAAATTATTTTAACCACATATCTAGCATGCAACCTTATGCTGTGGAGACATGATCATACAATTAAAATTTTGCAGAAAGTAAACGAATTTACTTAATACCACGCGTAACTCGTAGAAAGGGACGAGATCAAACCATAGCGTCCCTTGGAAGCTCCGCCTCTATTCGCGTCCACGTCGAGTTTTCTTCGGGATGACTTTGCAAAGCCACGAGTTTCGTGCCGACAAGAACTACTAGATTCTCCAAAGGCACGACAAGAATACCAAGAGAGAGAAGAAAAACTAACCACCAAACGAAGAACGGAATCAAGATTCCGGGAGGAAGGAAGGAGTCGCACCCGCTTCTTCTTCTTCTTCGGCTTCTTCTTGGAGGTGGAAGCTCACGGCAAAGGGGGAGGGCTCTAGGGCCGGCGGCACTAGAAGAGGAAGAGGGAGAGAAGGAGAGGGAGAGAGGCTAGGCAAGAATCCTTGATCTCTTGGATTAATTTCCAAGTCATGCCTTGGTACCATTATATAGTAGCCTCTTAATCGCCAAGTCTCCTCTTAACGGAATAAATTTTTCATAAGAAATTTATCTTATAAATTTTTTCCATGAATTATTCCGTTATGCCAAGTTTTTATTATAACTTAATTTATAATAAAAACAACCATGTCTCCCCTTTTATTATGGAAAGAAATTTCTTTATATAAATTTCTTTATCATAGTAAATCAATCCATTACTGATTTTATAAAATAAAATAAACCATTCCAAGGTTTATTTTAATTTCCATGAAAAATAAATCTCTTTATATAAATTTCTTTATATAAATTTCTTTATATAAATTTCTTTATACAAATTTCTTTATCCATAATTTTATAAGACAAACCACGCGCGGTTTATTTTATAAATTTGAACCAAACAATTTGGTTCTTCCATCTTATTGTGGCTAGCCAAACAAAGAGGGTATGGACCCTCTTTGGCCGGCCAAACCCAAGCCGAAACCGTACGAATTAAACTCATTTAACTCGTCCAATAAGTCTTCAAAAGACTTAGCCATTTTATGCTTCTGATGCGTCTCTGAAAAATTCAGATTCGACTTATCTCTCTTGATCGGAAAATCTAATTTTCAACTCATTTTAAATCCCTCGGATTACTCGTAGAGCGTGTGACTAAATAGGCTTTCGATTTATGTTGGTCGTCTATAATTAACCAATTATAGAACGATCATGAGTGGCACCTAGTAGTACATCATGATCCCCAATTAATCGAAAGATCAACGGTTGACCTCAGAAACTATTCTGAAACCCTTCACCAACTTTAATGAATCGTGCCTCATTCCCTTCACCATCTTATACCCACTTGGTTTAGGACACGGTCTATGTGTGTCAGTCCCCACTAGGCCAACTACGTCACACCTAGCCCAAGTAATGACATTCTCGTCCAACGGATTCTAATTACTCTCATGTATCTGAGATATTCATAATCTGATCATGTGATGCTCTGGCCAGAGGCTTTGAGTAACAATCCGACGATAGGCCTTGGGTATACATCTCCTCGCATGGAGTGGTGAATCCTTTGTAGGCTGTTCAAACATCTTCGGGCACTTCGGCTTATACCCAATCATCCTGGGTCCACACCTCCTTGGAGATGCTTGCTTAAGATGTCAAAGTATAAGTCTTCATGACCAAGATGACTTGAACACCGCAAGTCAAAGGAACATCGCACTTAAGCTGCAGTAAGAACTTCATTGACATATCTATATGTAGATTACCATATGAAGTTTTACAGCTAGTCGCTCCAATGAACTAGTTCCCTTAACTAGCATTCATGTTTATCTCCGGACATCCCAATGTCACCAGCCAGTGAGAATTAGCTAATTAGAGAATTACCCATGCTAGTCTCCACAGAATTGATAGTGTCCGTATTTATCAATTCATCGACTAGGGACAATTTCAATACTTCACAATTGCACATGTAGAGATAATCACTAGTTGTGAATTCATCACAATTTCTCTCATGCTGTGAATTGTATTGCAGACATTCAGTAAATGAGTTTAAGATCTCAATCAAATACACGAACATGTATACTCAAATAGTGAATATTCATTTATTAAAGTAAATAATTACAATCATAAGGCGATTGCCTTAGGACACTTCTCTCATATTACTAACAAACTCCCACTTGGCCTAATGCCAATCGCTACGGTATCCAATACCACAGGCTCTAACATGACCCTCAAACTTGCTTTGAGGCAAGGTCGTAGTTAAAGGATCCGCTAAATTCCTTTCAGTGGGAATTTTCTCAATTTGTATATCATTCCTACTTATAATCTCTCTGATCAGATGATAGCGGCGAAGCACATGTTTGGATCATTGATGAGACCTTGGTTCCTTTGCATGTGCAATAGCTCCATTGTTGTCGCAATAAACCGGTCTTGCTTCATCAATGGTTGGATCCACACCAAGTTCTGAGATAAACTTCTTGATCCAGACTGCTTCCTTTGCTGCTTCCGAAGCTGCAATATATTCTGCTTCCGTGGTAGAATCCGCTACGGTGTCTTGCTTGGAACTCATCCAACTTATTGCGCCTCCATTCAAAGTTTACATATCCAGACTGAGATTTGGAGTCATTTTTATCTATCTGGTAACTGGTATCTATATACCCACGTATTACCATATCACCTTCTCCATATATTAGGAACACATCCTTAGTTCTTCTTAAGTACTTAAGGATTGTCTTGACAGCCGCCCAATGATCCATTCCTGGATCCGACAGGTATCTGCTTGTGACGCTCAGAGCATACGATACATCGGGCCTAGTACATAACATAGCATACATGATAGATCTTATCGCGGATGCATAAGGAATCTTATTCATGCAAATCCTCTCGTCTTCTGTGCGCGGACACATAGACTTTGAAAGGTTGATCCCATGCCCGATGGGAAGGTAACCTTTCTTGGATTCCGACATGCTAAACCTTTTTAGCACTCGGTCTATATATGTAGACTGCGAAAGACCAAGCAACCGTTTTGATCTATCTCTATAGATTCTAATCCCAAGGATATAGGTTGCTTCTCCCAGGTCTTTCATGGAGAAAGTTTTGGACAACCAAATTTTAACTGTCTGTAAGACTGATATATCATTTCCTATAAGTAATATGTCATCGACATATAATACTAGGAATACGACTGCACTCCCACTAACCTTCTTGTACACACAAGGTTCGTCAGGATTTTGTGAGAAATCAAACTCTTTGATTGTCTCTTCAAAACGGATGTTCCAGCTCCTGGATGCTTGCTTCAGTCCATATATGGATCGTCGAAGCTTGCATATTTTGGTTTTATCAACCGATGTGAAACCTTCAGGTTGTATCATGTATACATCCTCAAGCAGGTTTCCATTAAGGAAAGCTGTTTTCACATCCATTTGTCATATCTCATAATCATAATGAGCTGCTATGGCCAGGAGCATCCGAATGGATTTAAGCATTGCTACTGGCGAATAGGTTTCGTCATAATCAATTCCTTGTTTCTGACGATATCCTTTTGCCACTAATCTAGCCTTAAAGGTAACAACATTACCTTCCATGTCGGTTTTCTTCTTGAAAACCCACTTGCACCCTATGGACTTAATCCCTTCAGGTGGCTTAACCAAGTCCCATACTTGATTTTCGTACATGGAATCCATTTCCGACTTCATGGCTTCAAGCCATTTATCCCTTTCTGAATTTTTCAGAATATCTTTATAACTGATAGGTTCGTCATTGTTAATGAGTAATACGTCGTTCGATTCACTTATGAGAAATCTGGATCTCTCTGGAATATTGCGTGTTCTATCAGACCTACGAAGGAGTGGTGTTGTTTTAGGTTCAACTGATAGCTCATCATTATGCGTTATTGGTTGTGGGTATAGACTAGGTGTCTCTGTAATGTCTATTGGAGTTCCTTGAACTTCTTCAAGTTCAAAGCTACTCCCACTATTTTCTTGTAAAAAAAATTCTTTTTCTAGAAATACAGCATGCCTTGAAACAAACACCTTTTGTTCCATGGGATGATAGAATTGGTATCCTTTCATTTCCTTTGGGTATCCAATAAATAGACATTTATCAGACTTAGCATCCAATTTGTCTGATACAGTCCGCTTCACATAAGCAGGACAACCCCATATCTTAAGGTGAGTTAAGTGAGGTTTCTTACTATTCCACGTCTCATATGGAGTAGTAGAGACTACCTTGGTCGGGACTCTGTTTAGCAAGTAAACAGCTGTCTTGAGCGCATAGCCCCAAAAGGATTTTGGAAGAGTTGCATGATTCATCATGGATCTAACCATGTCCATCAAGGTTCGGTTACACCTCTCAGATACACCATTATGCTGTGGTGTATATGGCGGAGTCCATTGAGACAATATCCCATTGTCTCTAAGATAATCTTGAAACTCTTGACTTAAGTATTCACCACCCCAATCGGATCGAAGTATATTAATACTTTTGCCAAGCTGTTTCTCTACTTCACTTCTGAACTCATTGAATTTCTCAAAGGCTTCAGATTTGTGTCTCATTAAGAACACATACCCGAATCGTGAGTGATCATCGATAAAGGTAATGAAGTAGCTATAGACTCCTTGTGCAAGAGTTGACATTGGTCCACATACATCAATATGTATTAGACCAAGCAATTATCCCACTGGATTACCTTTTCCCGAAAAAGGTAATTTGGCCATCTTGCCTTTTAAGCATGATTCGCATGTATCATATGAACCGGGTTCAAATGATTCCAGAATTCCACATCGGTATAATTTGGTCATGTGTTTCTTACTTACATGGCCAAGACGACAATGCCACGTATAGGAGTCTATTCGATTATCTATTCGAGCACGTTTGTTGCTAAGTTCGATATTGAAAACGTCACTGGATAAATCTAACGTGTAGATACCATTGCACAAAGTTTTGGTCTCATAAAAAACACCATTTAAAGTTATGTAACAACAATTGTTACTAAAAGTTAAATGATAACCCTTTTCATTTAAACATGAAATAGATACAATGTTCTTTATTAACGAAGGAACAAAATAATAATTATCCAATTCTAAGACACGTCCAGCAGGGAGCTTTAGCAAATATGTTCCAATGGCAACAGCAGCAATCTTTGCTCCATTTCCAACTCGCAAATTCGCTTCTCCCTTGACGAGTCTTCTTCTATTCCTTAGCCCCTGTATGTCATTACATATATGTGAGCTACACCCAGTATCAAGTACCTAGGTGGTTGATGAAATAGAGTGACATTCAATAATGAAGATACCTGAAGAGGATGGGGCATCAGATGCCTTCTTCTTCTTCAAGGACTCAAGATAAACCTTGCAGTTTCTTCGCCAGCGACCCTCCTTGCCACAGTGATGGCAAGTGCCTTTTGGTGTCTTTTCAGTCTTTTTGGCCTTTTTCTTCTTTCCTTTATTCTGTTCATTGGCCTTCCTCTTAGAACCTTTCTTCGAGGAACCAACTAACAGTACCATCTTCTGATACTGCTTTACAGAAGGCTCTATAGTCTTCAGCAGGTTGAGCAACTCAGGAATGGTAGTCTCCGGCTTGTTCATCCGATAGTTCATCACGAATTGTGAATAACTTTTGGGCAAACAATGCAGAATTAAGTCAATACTTAGTTCATGATCCATTGCAAAACCGAGTGTGCCCAGTCGCTCAATGTACCCGAACATCTTCAACACAAACTGTGAGACAGAAGTGCCTTCCTGCATCTTAGAGGTGAACAGGAGTCTGGAGACCTCGAACCTTTCGGATCTCGCCTGCTCGTCAAAAAGCTCATGAAGATGGAAGATGATGGTATAAGCATCCATATGCTCATGCTACTTTTGCAGCTCAGGTACCATAGCGGCTAGCATGATGCAACTCGCAAGTTCAGAATCGGTCACATGTTTCTGATAGGCCACTAACTGGTCTGGAGTTGCCTTTTCTGGAGGATGGTAGGGAAGTTTATCTTCAAGGACATAAGCAAGCTTCTCTGCCTTGATGACTATCCTCAGGTTTCGAAGCCAGTCCATGAAGTTTGGCTCAGTCAGATTATTGGTGTCCAAAATGGAGCTCAAATTCAGAGAAGACATGATCGAGTGATTATCCTAGAAATACAAATTAAGCTTATGTGAGAAGAATGATAAAGAATGCATCAACATACATTAATTAAATCCTATTTATTTTTCGAATTGAATAACCCTTTTTATCAATTCGGGAGATCGTAGGAACATCTCCAAATAGTTGATATCCAAGCATAGATAAGAACGACCATGGCTGTGGCCATCAAGTTATTCTTAACTATGAAGGTAGGTAATTATACCGATTACATATCACATATATGTAACTATCACTTTATGCTATCAACTAATTGAATGTTTGCATAAATCATTGGGTTGTTAACTCATTAACAAGTATGCAACATTATACATAGCACCCAACTGCACCTCTCTTTACATCGACCTTGGCTGTGGCACAACAAATCGATGCTCCAAGCTTAAGGCTGACCCATTAATCAAGAAATAGTTTTAATATGGTTGGAGCTCATTCAACCATTTAGTCAGGCTTGGATGTGTCCAACAACCAAAACTAAGGATTGACCTCTGACTCCAACTATATTAATCATAAACTAATTCCATGGTTTGAACATGTTGAGGTTCAAGCCGGGCATGGATGTGTCCATCAACCCAAACGAGAAACAAAACTCCTGTTCTAACCATATTAATGGAAGGTGTTGGCCTTAATATTTTGTAAGGGGGTTTGGGTCTCATCCTTTCTTTTCTAAGCACATTCATGACATATAATTATGTTATGTACTAACGATTTCCTTAATAAAGTATGTATGTGACTTAATTTATCAAGTCTCATTAATTGAATTAGGAATCGGATTTCCTAATTATAATTTCATACTTTATTCAAGGAATTGTTTTGGGAAACAATTTCCTAAATTTTCATAATCAATTTCGGAAATAATATGTTTAAGACTTTGATTTCTCTAAATCAAATCTTATTAAATTAAGAGATAGATTCCCTTAATTCAACCACATATTATTTTTATGAAAATCTTATTTAAGAAAACTCTATAGGAAACCATTTTCCTAATTAATTTTGGAGACAACAATATGTAAGAGCATCACCTCTTAAATCAAATAAGGAAATTATCGTTTGAGAATCACCTCAAAATTTCCAAGATTTGATTACATATTTTATTTATGGATTTATTAATTTCAACAAATTATTTTCTTTGGGTGGCTCCCCGAGGGTCAGATACCCAAAAAAAGAAATTTATTGTAAATCTAATTTGGTCCGCTCCCCGAGGCGTAACCAAATTAAACATGATAATTTTATTCAAAATAGGAAATTAAATTACATCAACTAACTTTAAATTGGACGGCTCCCCGAGGCTCAATCCAAAATAAAGAATTTTGTTAATAATTTAAAACCAATTCGAATTAATTGTCAATTAATAATCCATAAATTTGTCTAGACTTTCTTGAAAGAAAGTGCCCAAAATTGCGAGATTTCATAATAGGTTTTGTCGTTCGACTTATCTTATTGTGGCCGACTTATCTCTCTTGATCGGAAAATCCAATTTTCAACTCGTTTTAAATCCCTCGGATTACTCGTAGTGCGTGTGACCAAATAGGCTTTCAATTTATATTGATCGTCTTTAATTAACCAATTATAGAACGATCATGAGTGGCACCTAGTAGTACATCATGATCCCCAATTAATCAAAAGATCTGTTAGTGATATGAGAGAAGTGTCCTAAGGCAATCGCCTTATGATTGTAAATATTTATTTTAATAAATGATAATTCACTATTTGAGTATACATGTTTGTGTATTTGATTGGGATCTTAAACTCATCTACTGAATGTCCGCAATACAACTCACAGCATAAGAGAATTTGAGATGGGATCACAACTAGTGATTATCTCTAAATGTGCAAATGTGAAGTATTGAAAATATCCCTAGTCGATGAATTGATAAAGACGGACACTATCAATTCTGTTGAGACTAGCATGGGTTATTCTCTAATCAGCTGATTCTCACTGGCTGGCGACATTGGGATGTCCGGAGATAAACATGGATGCTAGTTAAGGGAACTAGTTCATTGGAGTGACTAGCTGTAAGACTTCATATGGTTATCTATATAGATATGTCAATGAAGTTCTTACTGCGGCTTAAGTGCGATGTTCCTTTGACTTGCGGTGTTCAAGTCATCTTGGTCATGGAGACTTATACTTTAACATCTTAAGCAAGCATCTCCAAGGAGGTGTGGACCCAGGATGATTGGGTATAAGCCGAAGTGCCCAAAGATGTTTGAACAGCCTACAAAGGATTCACCACTCCTTGCGAGGAGATGTATACCCAAGCCTATCGTCGGATTGTTACTCAAAGCCTCTGGCCAGAGCATATCATGTTTAGAGTGCGAGTCTCTAAAATACATGAGAGTAATTAGAAATCCAAAGGACGAGAAAGACATTACTTGGGCTAGGTGTGACGTAGTCAGTCTAGTGGGGACTGACACAAACAGACCATGTCCTGAACCAAGTGGGTATAAGATGGTGAAGGGAATGGGGCACGATTCATTAGAGCTGCTGAAGGGTTTCGGAATTACTTCTGAGGTCAAACCGTTGATCTTTCGATTAATTGGGGGTCATGATGTACTACTAGGTGCCACTCATGACCGTTCTATAATTGGTTAATTATAGACGGCCAACATAAATCGAAAGCCTATTTAGTCACACGCACTACGAGTAATCCGAGGGATTTAAAACGAGTTGAAAATTGGATTTTCCGATCAAGAGAAATAAGTCGAATCTGAGTTAATCAGAGGCGCAACAGAAACTAAAAATGGCTAAGTCTTTTGAAGGCTTATTGGGCGAATTAAATGAGTTTAATTCGCAATCGGTTCGGCTTGGTTTGGCCGACCAAAGAGGGTGCCAAACCCCTTTGGTTTGGTCGGCCACATCAAGGGGAAGAAACCAATTTATTTGGTTTAATTAATAAAATAAATCTAGCGCGATTTATTTTATAAATTATGGATAAATAAATGTATAAATAAATTTATAGAAATTTATTCCTTTATGGAAATTAAAATGATTCATGAAATGGTTTATTTTAATTTTATAAAATCAATTATGAATTGATTTTTTCATAATAAGAAATTTTATAAATTTCTTATAAAATTTATTCCATAATAAAAGGAGAAGAAGTATTTGTTTTATTATAAAGTTAGTTATAATAAAACTTGGTTTAAACGGAATAATTCATAAGAGAATTTATAGGATAAATTTGTTATGAAAATTCTGTTAAGAGGAGACTTGGCAAGGGAGAGATTACTATATAAAGGAACCAAGGCTAGGCTTAAGTTCCTTGATCAATAGAGTAATCAAGAGATTAACTCTCTACCTCTCTCTTATTCTCTTCCTCTCTTCTCTATTCCCCTAGGGTCGGCGCCCCTAGCAACCCCTAGGGCCGGCGCCCCTTGCCTCCAAGGGCCGGCGCACCTTCTTCTCCATTAGTTGTCGTGAGCCAACAACACCGAGGAGAAGCCAACCAAGAAGAAGAAGAAGCGGATTACATCTCCTTCCTTGCCGGAATTTTGATTCCGTTAACTTGGTGGTTAGTTTCCTTTCTTCTCTCTTGTTCTTCTAGTTGTGCCACTAAGGAATCTAGTAGTTCTCGTCGGCGCAAAACTCGTGACTTTGCGAAGTCATCCCGAAGAGAACTCGGCGTGGACGCGAATAGAGGCGAAGCATCCAAGGGACGCTACGGTTGGATCTCGTCCCTTACTTCGAGTTACGCGAGGTACTTAGTAAATTAGTTTACTTTTCCGCAAAGTTTACTTTTATGATCATGTCCACACACCATAAGGTTGCATGCTAGATACATGGTTAGAATAATTTGTGAAATTATTTTATGCTAATTCTTCCGCTGCATGTAAAAATTTAGAATTTTACGAACCCGTATCCTTGTCAACATGCACCCGGTCCCAACAAGATCAACGGTTGACCTCAGAAACTATTCTGAAACCCTTCAGCAGCTTTAATGAATCGTGCCTCATTCCCTTCACAATCTTATACCCACTTGGTTCAGGACACGGTCTATGTGTGTCAGTCCCTACTAGGCTGACTACGTTACACCTAGCCCAGGTAATGTCTTTCTCGTCCAACGGATTCTAATTACTCTCATGTATCTGAGATATTCATACTCTGATCATGTGATGCTCTGGCCAGAGGCTTTGAGTAACAATCCGACGATAGTCCTTGGGTATACATCTCCTCGCAAGGAGTGGTGAATCCTTTGTAGGTTGTTCAAACATCTTCGGGCACTTCGGCTTATACCCAATCATCCTGGGTCCACACCTCCTTTGAGATGCTTGCTTAAGATGTCAAAGTATAAGTCTTCATGACCAAGATGACTTGAACACCGCAAGTCAAAGGAACATCGCACTTAAGCTGCAGTAAGAACTTCATTGACATATCTATATGTAGATTACCATATGAAGTTTTACATCTAGTCACTCCAATGAACTAGTTCCCTTAACTAGCATTCATGTTTATCTCCGGACATCCCAATGTCACCAGCCAGTGAGAATCAGCTGATTAGAGAATAACCCATGCTAGTCTCCACAGAATTGATAGTGTCCGTATTTATCAATTCATCGACTAGGGACAATTTCAATACTTCACAATTGCACATGTAGAGATAATCACTAGTTGTGAATTCATCACAAATTCTTTCATGTTGTGAATTGTATTGTGGACATTCAGTAAATGAGTTTAAGATCTCAATCAAATACATGAACATGTATACTCAAATAGTGAATATTCATTTATTAAAGTAAATGATTACAATCATATGGCGATTGCCTTAGGACACTTCTCTCATATTACTAACATGATGCACACTTGATTTTCTCATGCTCAGGCCAGTCCAGCAGCTCCATCGTACTTTCCACTGTCTTGAACCACGCTTGGGCGTCCCATGGTTCGCCAGCACTCGAGAAATTCTCCGGTTTCAGCCTCAACCACTGGATCAGATAGGCCTCTTGTCGTGCCACAGTGCTCGGGCCTGTCGGAGGGGTTTGCGTAACCGTGGGCGCGACGGGTATAGCCACCAGGTTCACCGGTGGAGTGGTAGAATTTTCTTGCTGATTCATCAGAGTATTAATGGTTTGTTGTTGCTCGGTGACTTGACACTGAAGTTGGGTCACTAATTGCATCAGGTCAGGTGATGGAGTTGTCTCATTAAGTCTGTTACTTTGTCTCCTGGCCATGCTCTTCTTCATAAAAAGAAAATATGACTAATATAAGTTGTTGTTATTCCTACCCTCATATCAAATGCTAAAGTATTTGGTTTCATAAGAATAAGATACATTTCATACCCTAAAAGTACTCGCTATCGTAAGGTATCATTCATACTTGCATATTCTAGAATCATAACATATCATCCATACTTGCTTATTCTAGACTCATAAAAGAACATAAGGTAAGCATAGAGGTACTTACTTGGAAGCTGCAGGAAGGAGGCTTGATGTGTGTGTAGTGAGATGGCAACTGCACTGATACCAACCTGTAACGCCCGCCTTTTCACCCCACACCTTTCGGTGTGGCGGGAGGCGGCGTTACGCTATCATACATATGAACATCATTATTGCAGCGGAAGTAATAAAATAAAACTTACTTAATTCATACATGCGACTAGTACTTAAATCATACTTACATATCTTAACTATCATTACTAACATGATGACATGGTAACTTAGCATATAAACATCATGGGTAGCATCATGATATAACATCCCATAAGTCATCCGTGAGTAACATAAGTAGCAAGTGTATTTTTTTTCTAGACAAACCATCATAAGCATAGCATGAGACTTAATAGGAATATCCAAAATATAGAACATGTGACAAAGCATAAATATTAGAAGTTTTCTCTTTTTTTTCTTTTGCCATGTTACTGCCACACACAGACTCGTGCCCTTCCTGCTGCCTCCCCTAGTATCCTCTTGCTTGATCTACGGTATAAGAAATAAAACAATAAGCACATAGGCTTAGTAAGACTCTTTCCTACTCACTAAAACATACATCGCATAACATAAACATATCACGTTCTTAACATATACTTAACACATGGAACAGTTCTTGACATATCATAAAGCATATACATACTTGTCATGGCATAATTCTTAAAATGAACATAAACCTAACATACTTAACCTGTCATAATTCTTAACATGAACATCACATAAAACATACTTAACATGGCATAATGCATAACATGAATGCATGCATGAGTCAATGCATATACATAAGGATGCATAGTTAAAATCATACTTTTAGATACTTAAACATAAACATAACATCATTGGGGTCCCCGGCTTGTACCACATACATACATCATAAGCGCGCATCCCTAAGTAAATACGAGGTAGCTAGCCTCGACCTACTAGGGTATGAACAGCTACGGTAGTTTCAAAAACTGAGGCATTCTTAAGGTGTCCATCCCTATTGGACAGCTACGGTAGTCCCAGAACCGTGGACAGCTACGGTAGTCCAAAACCGAGGCGTTCTTAAGGTGCCCATCCCTTGGACCCTTACTTCGGTCCGGTACAAGCCCATCCATAAAGTAAAATAACTTTACATGCTTCATCATTCATATACATACATACCATAACCATAATCTTGTTTCATGGAGCATGACATAAGCATACTTGGCATTTCATCGTTTATACTTAATTCATAATATCATTATGCCTTCATCATTCATACTTATCATTCATACATTAGGCTTAATCATTATCATGGTTCATAAAGCTAGCATAATTATGGTACATAAGATAGACATGCACATCATACATGGTACGTCTCATCTAACATACATAATCCTAGTATCCATCATGGAGCATGCATGGGTAAGATACATATGAACATAATACATACTACTTAGGTTCATGACATTTAACATAGAACATGCATAGACTTCCATATACATATATCTATTATAGGCATTTAACATCCTACATGCATTATTCTATTTGACATACCCCTACATCAATTACATATGTTCATGGTATATGATCTATATATTTATAAGTAAAACATAGCATACCACCTAAACATGCAACGTCATGGTATATAACACATAAAGCTAGGGTTTTAGTAACCAAAAGACTCTTACAACATGCTTAATCATATCCCTACACCATAGTAAACCCTGAGCCAGCATCCTTGTACTTCATTCCAACCCTAACCTAGATTAGGAGTTTGGCCGAATATTCAATAGAAGAGGGTCTCTTCATTCAAGCAACATGAGAAGGTCCCATAGGTAAAAAGGAACTCATACATTACCTACAATGTCATAGTAAGCCATTGGACCCCATCTTTAGAGCTAACCCTAAATCCTAGTCATCCCACTTGACTTGGCCAAAACCCTAATGGGTCACCAACACATGAAGAAATTCATAAAATTCCAAATTTACATCTAATACCTTACATATAATTCCATAGGAAAACATTAGAACCCTTGCTTGGAGTTAACCCTAACTTCTTGCCCTATAACCCATCTTGGCCGAAACTTACAAGGTTCATAAGTCATGTAAAATTCACATAAATCACCATGAACATCCCTTGCATCATGAGAAGACATAAAAACATCATTAGGAAGTTAAAACTAATCCTATCCTTGGAACCATGGTGGGGGCCGAAACCCTAGAAGCCCCCCCCCCCTCATGGATTTCTCAACTTAGATCTTGAAACAAAGACTTAAATCATGATAAACATCAAAGGAAAACCATTATACCACAGGTGAGGGAGTTTTACCCTTGTTGAATTGGTTTTCCGACCTTAAATAGAGAAGATGATGAAGACCTTGTTATCCCTTGATCACCCTTAGCCCTTGTAGCCTTGTAGAGAGCCTTGGATCTTCAAGTGAAAGTCCCCTTGTGAAGCTTTTCCAAGGGGAAGGAGCCTTGGTAGGTTTCGGCTAGGCGAAGGAAGAAGAGGGAGAGGAATGGCTTTGGTGGAAGAAGGAAAGAAAAGAGTAACTCCTATGTCTCCTCTTCTCTCATCCTCTCTTTTATACCACATGAATGGGGGCAAGTGAAGGGTCATGGTGCCTCTTCTCTTGATGACTCTTCACTTCCCTAAGTCTTAACCAAAATCCGCTTCATTCACTACTAGCACTCCCTTGCTAGGTGAATTGGTTAGTACATGCATGGTGTTACACTAGGTCCAAGGTTCAATCATTGGTGCATGCACTTTATTTTTATTTTATTTTACTTTCTTTTTTTTCCTCTATTTTCGGCCATACCCCCCTAAGGCCTACCTATAGCCGTGCTAATATTCCTAATTTAAACCCATTTTTATTTATATTAAGTTCTACCTAAAATCCACTAATAACCATGGTACTAGAAAAGCCCATGTAAGACCCATTAGCACTTAGCTTCTTATTGTATATCGAAATTCATGGATCATCATCATATTAAGGTTTATACTAGTATCCCTATGTTCCTCGAGAATCTATCTAGGCATGATCAATATTTTCAAGAAAAATATTGAGAAAATTTTCCGGTTCGTTACAAAAGGTGCATGGTCCCCCTTTTCGAGGGTAACAGGCTGTCTGCTCGAGCGCCACCTTGCCACGTGTCCTAACGACCACCTTCACGAGCCCCTACGATCGTGTGCCGATATGGCTAGCTCGTGACCATCGACTGTCTGGGCAAGGCAGTTTCTTGCTTTCCACGTGTCATTTCCCCAGTGTGCTCAAGCAGGCGGCTGTCGGGGTATAAGAGAAGAAAAAAGGAAGGCGTTAGCCTCCACTTCTGCTTCAGCGACTGGGTGCCCTTCGTCTTCCCCCTTGTAGAGCTTTTCGTTGCGCGAGTAGCTTGTCTCCTTCCCGTTTTTGTCTCTTGTCTTCTTCCATAGGGATTATGGAAAGCTACCACATGGAGTGGTATGAGTCCCTTTCCTCGAGAATAAGACCTGAAGCCTTGCAGGCAGCCACCGAGGCCTATGGTGTCCTGACCGAAATGGCAATGGTCCTCCCAAAAGTGGGTCAGACGCCCGTGGAACCCCTTGCCGGCATGCTGACCTTTTTCATAGGGCAGATAGAGTTAGGGCTCCGTTTTCCTATTCCTCTTTTTTTAACGAACATAGCTTCTTATTTTGATATTCCTCTTCACCAGATGGCTCCCAATTCCTTCGCCCAAATGGCTAGAGCGTATATCATCTTTAAGCTTTTCAATTTTCCTCTGACCCCGCATCTCATCCATTCCTTCTTCATCCCGTTAGGGTCGAGAGGAGTATTTAGTTTCACAACCCGTCCGGGCCATAGGTTTCTAAGCGGATTTCCTTCCTCGCATAAAGGGTGGAAGGAGAAATTCTTCTTCATTCGGCTACCATCACTACCTTTCAGCCCCCTGTGTTGGATAGCAGATTTATCGACTCCTCCACTCCTAGAGGGCTTTCTTCACAATCTGGTGTACCAGCATGCTAGGGAGGTACTTTTGGGTATGGAATTCAGTGGCCCAGGGCTAGTGCAGAGCGAAGAGCATATGTATCCTGCGGGCCTTAGCCCTAAAGTAATGCGGATCAACCCCACCCTAGGTATGTTCACCATTTTCTCCCATGCTCATTGGTTTTGACTGATTCTCTCTCTATTTAGCTTCTGCAGAGAAAGTCATGTTTGCCAAGGTGATGAGCCGGTTCATCAAGTGGGATGAGGCTAACAAGGAGACACTGAACCCTCCTCCGGTCACTCCTGATGTTCCCACTGCCCCCGCCGAGTCCTTTAAGGAGCTTGCTGTCTCAACCCGTGTGGTCGCCTCACCTGAGAGCGTCGAAGCTACTGTTTCATCCCTGCCAGTTGGGGGCCAAGGGCCTCCGGCTCAACAGGCTAACCAAATCCTACAACATCTGGGTGTGTAGGCTTGGCCTCGGAGCTGTACATGCCCGACCAAGAGCTGATTAAACCCTATAGCCTCTCGGTGTGTAGGCTTGGCATCAGAGTTGTACACGTCCGGCCAAGAGCTGATTAAACCCTACAACCTCTCGGTGTATAGGCTTGGCCTCAGAGTTGTACGCGCTCGGCTAAGAGCCGATTAAATTCTACAACCTCTCGGTGTGTAGGCTTGGCCTCGGAGCTGCACACGCCCAGCCAAGAGCTGATTAAACCCTACAGCCTCTCGGTGTGTAAGCTTGTCCTCGGAGCTGTACACGCCCGGCCAAGAGTTGATTCAATCGTACAACCTCTCGGTGGGTAGGTTTGGTCTTGGAGCTGCACACTGTACAGACCCTGCCAAAAATGGATAGAAGCCTCATGCCTGCTCCAGCCACCCATGACCAAAACTGACCATTTTAAGAAAAACTAGAAATCACGCCAAAAACAAGGTGTTCGATGGCGAATTAAGCAATTATTTGACAAGGAGTTCGATGGCAAATTAAGCAAATATTTGTTCTAGGAGAAGAGAGCATAATAACAATAGGCTATAGAGGCCAAGGGAGAATCGGAGGAGGCTATGCACACAATAGGGGGCGCCCTACAAAGCCCGCTATTGGGGGTAAAGGTCGTCCCAGACACGCTGAATAGTTATTGCACGCAAGTCAGTGTCGTGTTTCAATAACTAGTCTCTCTCCAGCTGCTTGATGGCGTCGTAGAAACCCTGTTTGAGGCTCTTAAATGCTTGTGCAGCTACCAGCTCGGCGTACTCCTCTGACTCCAACAATTTGGCCTTGTATGCGACCTCAATCTGCGATACTTGAAGTATAGGATCC
Source organism: Boesenbergia rotunda (assembly GCA_024364735.1). NCBI lineage: Eukaryota > Viridiplantae > Streptophyta > Magnoliopsida > Zingiberales > Zingiberaceae > Boesenbergia > Boesenbergia rotunda. Next base: position 397,283 of record JAGFNQ010002943.1, on the reverse strand, counting down.
TGATAGTAGCCCAATACTAGTGTCACGTTGAGCCTCAAATTTAGATATTTATAAACTGAAAACCCTTGGCTAACAAAGTTAAAATGTAGTATAGGGGTCTCAGGTCATATTTTCCAAGGACTAGTTTAGGATGTTTGATTCAAGCTTGGATTTATTTGTCATCAAATGTTTTGGGTTTTCAAATTGGAATGGGGGGTTTTTTTTTGCAAATAAGAATGAGAGTATAGTTTAAGCAGGGATTAATCTAGTAACTTGTAAAAACCTAACTTAACAAAGACAAGCAATTCGATAGGAAATTATGGAATTGAAGAACTAAACTAGCTTCAATGACAAGCAAACAATAAATATGCACGCAATACAAATTGAATGCTTAAAAATAGGGTTGAATTGTAGCTGTGGTTACCTGATCGGTCGGCTGACCGATCAGATACAAGCCTGATCGGACTGGTGACCAATCAAGTGCTGCCTGGATCGATCGAACGACCGATCAGTAGCTAAAATACGATCTAATACAAAATTAAGCTACGGAAGAACAGAATTCAGAAAGGAAAATTAACAGCAACTAAACATCAAACCCTTCCCTTAGTTCGAATCCTTCTTGCTGTCACACAAGAATCAGCTATGAACCCCCTAGCTCGACAAATCGACAGAAATTTAACTTCCTTGATCAATCTAGCTTCATATTTGCCTTCATCCAAAACATTCTTCCGATCTCCTCGTACTTGTTGTGTAGGATTGCGATGATAGCTCAGGAACCTTCAGAATAACTCAGAGAACCCCTCCGACTTGCTCTGATTGATGAAGAATAGAGTACAAGTATTGTAACGACCCAGAAAATTCTCTTAATATTTTCTTTAAAATATTAAGCATGACTAGATAATTTTTCGAAGGATCTAGAAATATTAGTACGGACCTTAGCCTAGAAACCCATGGTTCTCTCATTTAAATTGAGAAACTAAATACTAAGGGGCCTTATGGGGGTTTTCTAGTGCCATTGTTAAGGGTGGTTTTAGGTAGAATTTAATATAAAAGTAGATGGATTTTAATGAAAAATCTTAACATAATTATGGGGGAATTCTTAAGGAATTTTCGAAAATAATAGGAAATAAATAAAAATAAAATAGAAAATTAGTGCATGCACCAAGGATTGAACCTTGGACCTCTTGTACAACCAAGCATGCACTAACCAATTCACCTAGCAAGGGAGTGCTATGAGGGAATGAAGTGGATCATAGTTAAGGCTTGGGAAAAATGAAGAGCCACCAAGAGAAGAGACATCATGACTCTTCATTTACCCCTTTTAATGTGGTATAAAAGTGGACAAGGAAGTTACAACTTCCCTTCTCCTCTTCACTTCTTCTTCTTCCCCTTCTAGCCGAAAACTCCAAGCCCTCTTCTCCCTTGGAAAAAAATTCACATAAGCCCCATCTTGAAGATCTAAGGCGCCCCTACAAGGATACAAGGATTAAGGAGAGTTTAGAGACAAGGAGGTTCTCTTGTTATCTTTTATTCGAAGTTTGTAAGCAAGATCAAGGAAGGTAAATCCCTCTCACCTGTGGTATGATAGCTTTCAAAGTTATATGTCATGATCTAAGTCTTATTGGCATGATATGTTGGAAAAAAAAAATCCATGAAAAGGGCTTATGGAAGTTTCGGCCAAGGCTATTGCTTGGGCTTAGGGATGATGTAAATTTTCCTTTGTGCTCTTAAATGTTTCATAATGTTATGTAAGGCATAGAGTATGATCTAGGGAAATTTTGATACCCTAATAACCCCCTTGGGGTTTCGACCACTTTCAAGATTAGACCTAGGTTTAATCTTCAATTCCCCAAGCATGCTTAGTATGTCTTGCTATGATATAGTATGGATGAATGTAGTGATTGGTATAAATTTTCTATGGGTTTGTTACCCTTATAGGTTTCGGCCAAGTCCTGTACTAGGGCTAAGGATTAGTGTTAAGTCCAATCAAGGGTTAAATTGGTCTTCCATGGTATGATATGCAAGGTATAGGATGTTAACCTTAACCTAGGAAAATTTTTCTATGAATTTAGATCTCCTTCAAGGTGCATGTCGCCTTATGAGAGAAGTGTCCTAAGGCAATCGCCTTATGATTGTAAACATTTATTTCAATAAATGATAATTCACTATTTGAGTATACATGTTTGTGTATTTGATTGGGATCTTAAACTCATCTACTGAATGTCCACCATACAGTTCACAACATAAGAGAATTTGTGATGGGATCACAACTAGTGATTATCTCTAAATGTGCAAATGTGAAGTGTTGGAAATATCCCTAGTCGATGAATTGATAAATACGGACATTATCAGTTCTGTTGAGACTAGCATGGGTTATTCTCTATTCAGCTGATTCTCACTGGCTGGTGACATTGGGATGTCCGGAGATAAACATGGATGCTAGTTAAGGGAACTAGTTCATTGGAGTGACTAGCTGTAAGACTTCATATGGGAATCTACATGTAGATATGTCAATGAAGATCTTACTGCGGCTTAAGTGTGATGTTCCTTTGACTTGCGGTGTTCAAGTCATCTTGGTCATAGAGACTTATACTTTGACATCTTAAGCAAGCATCTCCAAGAAGGTGTGGACCCAGGATGATCGGGTATAAGCCGAAGTGCCCGAAGATGTTTGAACAACCTACAAAGCATTCACCACTCCTTGCGAGGAGATGTATACCCAGGCCTATCGTCGGATTGTTACTCAAAGCCTCTGGCCAGAGCATATCATGTTTAGAGTGAGAGTCTCTAAAATACATGAGAGTAATTAGAAATCCAAAGGACGAGTAAAACATTACTTGGGCTAGGCGTGACGTAGTAAGCCTAGTGGGGACTGACACCATTGACCGTGTCCTGAACCAAGTGGGTATAAGGTGGTGAAGGGAATGGGGCACGATTCATTAGAGTTGCTGAAGGGTTTCAGAATAATTTCTTCTGGGGTCAAACCGTTGATCTTTCGATTAATTGGGGATCATGATGTACTACTAGGTGCCACTCATGATCGTTCTATAATTTGTTGATTATAGACGGCCAACATAAATCGAAAGCCTATTTAGTCACACGCACTACGAGTAATCCGAGGGATTTAAAACGAGTTGAAAATTGGATTTTCCGATCAAGAGAAATAAGTCAAATCTGAGTTAGTCAGAGGCGCATTAGAAGCTAAAAATGGCTAAGTCTTTTGAAGGCTTTTTGGGTGAATTAAATGAGTTTAATTCGCGACGGTCCGGGTTGGGTTTAGCCGACCAAAGAGGGTGTTAACCCCTCTTTGGTGGCCGGCCAAATAAAAGGAGAAAACCAATTTAATTGGTTTAATTAATAAAATAAATCTAGCGCGATTTATTTTATAAATTATGGATAAATAAATTTGTATAAAGAAATTTATATAAATAAAATTTATAAAAATTTATTCTTTTATGGAAGATTAAAATAATCCATGAGTTGGTTCATTTTAATTTTATAAAATCAATTATGAATTGATTTATCCATAATAAGAAAGTTTATAAATTTCTTATAAAATTTATTCCATAATTTAAAGAGAAGAAGAATTAGTTTTTATTATAAATTAGTTTATAATAAAGACTTGGTTTAAACGGAATTAATTCATAAGAATTTATAGGATAAATTTCTTATGATAAATAATTAGTTTTATTATAAAGTTAGTTATAATAAAATTCATAAGAAAATTTATAGGATAAAATTCTTATGATAACTAATTTGTTTTATTATAAATGGTTATAATAAAACTAGGATTAAACGGAATAATTAATAAGAAAATTTATAAGATAAATTTCTTATAACTAATTCCGTTAATTCCGTTAATTCGGTTTAGAGGGAGACTTAGCAAAGGAGTTGCTACTATATAAAGGAACCAAAGGCTAGCCCTTATTCCTACATCAACTAATCATAGAGCTCTCCCTCTCTCTCTTAATCTCTTCTCCTCTCCCTCTCCCACTCTTGCCTAGGGCCGGCGCCCACCCTAGAGGATTAGGGCCGGCGCACAAAGGACTTCTTGGAGGAGGCCGTGAGCTTCAAGAAGAAGAAGGAGAACCCGAACACGAAGAAGAAGAAGCGGATAGCGACTCCTCTCTTCTCTGAATTCGATTCCATTTTCTTCTTGGTTAATTTCCTATCTTTCTTCTCTTGATCTTTCAAGTTGTGCCTATAGAGAATCTAGTAGTTCTCGTCGGCACAAAACTCGTGACTTTGCGAAGTCATCCCGAAGAGAACTCGGCGTGGACGCGAATAGAGGCGGAGCTTCCAAGGGACGCTACGGTTGGATCTCGTCCCTTACTTCGAGTTACGAGAGGTACAATGTAAATTAGTTTACTCTTCCGCAAAGTTTTATTTTATGATTATGTCAACACACTATAAGGTTGCATGCTAGATACGAAGTTAAAATAATTTAGGAAATTATTTTATGCAAATTCTTCCGCTGCACGTAAAAATTTTGAATTTTACGAACTTGTATCCTTGTCGACATGCACCCGGTCCCAACAAGTATGTCTTGCTATGATATAGTATGGATGAATGTAGTGATTGGTATAAATTTTCTATGGGTTTGTTACCCTTATAGGTTTCGGCCAAGTCCTGTACTAGGGCTAAGGCTTAGTGTTAAGTCCAATCAAGGGTTAAATTGGTCTTCCATGGTATGATATGCAAGGTATAGGATGTTAACCTTAACCTAGGAAAATTTTTCTATGAATTTAGATTTCCTTCAAGTTTCGGCCAAGACCCCAAACTTAGGGTTTGGTTTGGGTTCGGGTCTCAAGAATGCATGTTATAAGTTACCATGATTCTAGTACATTTTTAAGCATGATGTAAGGGCCTCCATGTGATTAAAATCCTAGTTTATGTGTTATATAATATGACTTTGTGTGGTTGATGTTAGGTTATGTTTTAATCATGAATATTTAGATCATATGCCATGAATACATGAAATTGATGTAGAAGCAGGTTATGATAAATATAATAATGCATGAATATTGATGAATGCTTATAATGGATTTATGATTCATGAAGATATATATATATACATGTTTTATGATGTATGCTATGAACCCTAGTAGGAGGTGTTAGGTTTATATGTAGCGTATCATCCATGTCTTATGATGAATACTAGAATTATGTATGCTAGATGAAATGTATCATGTATGAGGTGTATGTTTATTATGTATCATGATCATGCAAGATTGATGAACTCGGATAAGGTTATGATTAGAACCATGATTATGCATGTATGTCCTATTATGTGAATAAAGAATGATAAGTATGAATGAAGGTGATGGTTATGCCTTAAGCATGAATGATAAGTATGAATGATGAAGGCATGACAATGATATGAAATAAATATGAATGATAAGTATGAATGACAAGTATGAATGATGAAGCATGCATGTTTATTTTATGTATGGGGGCTTGTACCGGACCGAAGTAAGGGTCCAAGGGATGGGCACCTTAAGAACGCCCCGGTTCTGGACTACCGAAGCTGTCCACGGTTCTGGCACTACCGAAGCTGTGCAACAGGGATGGGCACCTTAAGGACGCCCCGGTTCTAGGACTACCGACTATGCTGTCCTTACCCTAGTAGGTTGAGGCTAGCTACCTCATATTTACTTAGGGATGCGTGCTTATGATATATGTATGTGGTACAAGCCGGGGACCCCAATGATGTTATGTTTATGTTAAGCATTTAAAAGTATGATTTCAAAACTAAGCATCCTTATGTAGTAAATGCATTAGACTCATTCATACATCCATGTTATGCATCACGCCAAGGTAAGTATATTTTATGCTTGTGTTTATGCTCATATTTCATGTCATGTATAAGTATGTTTTATGTTCATGTATGCTAAGAATTATGTTATGATAAGTATGCCTTATGTCATGTATGTTAGGAATTATACCAAGTATAAGTATGTTTCATGTCATGTATGTATGTTTTATGCTCATGTATGTTAAGATTTATGCCATGTTAAGTAGGTTGTAGATCTATGGTGATGTTAGGAATCACGCTATGTTAATTGTTCATATGCTTATGACTTATGCCGTGACTATGCTTATGTTTATGTTCGAAGTTACGTTATGTCAGATACTTGATATGTTTATGTTTAAGTGACGTATGATTTTAGTGAGTAGGAAAGGGTTTTACTAAGCCTATGTGCTTATAGTTTTATTTTTCTCGTACCGCAGATCAAGCAAGAGGCTATTAAGGAAGCCACAGGAGAGGCAGAAGCATGTGTGTGTAGCAGTGACTTGGCAAAGATTCTTATATTCTCACATAATGCATGTCTTGGGTGTGAAAATGTTTTCTTAAATTTTACGCTACGTTTATGGTTATGACTAATGGATGACTTAAGTCTTATGATGCTACATTTATGGATAAGTACATGCTGCTTATGATGGTCATGAATAAGTCATGAGATGATTAGGTTATGATATGATGCCATGTATAAATGTTCCATGTGTTTAGTTGCATGATTAAAAGCATGTATAGAAAAAAAATGTTTCCGCTGCATTAAGATATTTTTATGCACATGTATTTTTAGCGTAACGACGCCATCTCGCCACACCATGAGGTGTGGTAGAAAGGTGGGCGTTACAGGTTGGTATCAGAGCCATTGCCATCCCACTACACACACAACAAGCCTCCTTCCTGCCGCTTCCAAGTAAGTACTTTTTGGTATATTTTATGATAGTAAGCACTCTTATGATATGTTATGTTTCTAGAATATGCAAGTATGGATGGTGTCTTACGATAGATAATGACAAGTACTTGTAAAATATGTGACTACGAATGATATTTTCTATTGTTTTAAAAAAAATTGATTAAATAATTTAGAATGTGGGGTAGGAAGATGGTTACATATTTTAATCACTAGGGTAGACGAAACCGATTGTGTGTATTTTTCTCTGCATATATTTGCGAATTGAAAAGGGAATGGTTTTGTACTGGCTTGGTCGGTTTGGTACTAACTATGACATTTTTTTTCAATTCCAGATGTTGCATGAGAACTACACTGAGAGGTGCCGCGAGCTGATGGAACGGATAGAGGTAGTTGAGTACAGTCCGACCCGGGGAATTCAGGGCAACATGGGGTTTTTGGACCGGCTATTCTGGAAACTTGAGCGGGAAGGGTTTCCAGTGATGGATGATCATAGGATTGGAGCTCTGCTTCGTTCATTGCCCTATCGGGCGAGAATGGTTGCTCATCAGATCTGGGGACAGCACGGATGCCGTCTATCCTACACGGATTTATGTAAGCAACTTCTCCGCCATGAGTTTCCGGAAGACCTGGGGGACTCGGAAGAGGATCCCGAGCCGTACGAGGAGGATCCCGAGCCGTTAGAGGAGGATCCCGAGATGTACGAGGAGGATCCCGAGCCATTCGAGGAGGATCCCGAGATGCTCGAGATATTTGAGGAGGACCCCGAGCTATTCGAGGAGGATCCCGAGGAGTACGAGGAGGATCCCGAGCCATTCGAGGAGGATCCCGAGATGCTCGAGATGTTTGAGGAGGGCCCCGGGATGTTCGAGGCAGACCTTGAAGTGGTCGAGGAGGTTCTCGAGATTGAAGAAGAAGACCCGATGGAAACGGTAGAAGATCCTGAGGCGGGCCGAGGGGAGATGAGCGAGGGGGTGATAGTCATTGCTATGATGTTCTTTATTTT
>JAGFNQ010002943.1:366353-388735 GCA_024364735.1 Boesenbergia rotunda | reverse complement strand
TGGGAAATAATATTATTTACATGGTGTGCAATTGATTATAAATGGAATCCGTGTCTTGGAGAGTCGGGATAATGATGCCCCCTTTGTAACGACCCGGAATATTCTCTTAATATTTTCTTTGAAATATTAAGCATGTCTAGATAATTTTCCGAAGGGCCTAGAAATATTAGTACGAACCTTAGCCTAAAACCCATGGTTTTTTCATTTAAATTGAGAAACTAAGTACTAAGGGGCCTTATAGGGGCTTTCTAGTGCCATTATTATGGGTGGTTTTTAGGTAGAATTTAATATAAAAATAGATGGATTTTAATGAAAAATATTAACATAATTATGGGGGAATTTTTAATGAATTTTCGAAAATAATAGGAAATAAATTTTAAAAAAATAAAATAGAAAATTAGTGCATGCACCAAGGATTGAACCTTAGACCTCTTGTACAACCAAGCATGCACTAACCAATTCACCTAGCAAGGGAGTGCTATGAGGGAATGAAGTGGATCATAGTTAAGGCTTGGGAAAGATGAAGAGTCACCAAGAGAAGAGACATCATGACTCTTCATTTACCCATTTTAAAGTGGTATAAAGGTGGCAAGGAAGTTACAACTTCCCTTCTCCTCTTCATTTTCTTCTTCCTCCCCTTCTAGCCGAAACTTCAAACCCTCTTCTCCCTTGGAAAAAAAATTCACATAAGCCCCATCTTGAAGATCTAAGGCCCCCCTACAAGGATACAAGGACTAAGGAGAGTTTAGAGACAAGGAGGTTCTCTTGTTATCTTTTATACGAAGTTTGTAAGCAAGATCAAGAAAGGTAAATCCCTCTCACCTGTGGTATGATAGCTTTCAAAGTTGTATGTCATGATCTAAGTCTTATTAGCATGATATGTTGGAAAAAAATCCATGAAAAGGGCTCATGAAGGTTTCGGCCAAGGCATATTTTGGGCTAGAAATCATGTTAAAGACTTGATTTATATTTGCAAATGGTTATCTATGATAGGTGAAGTATAAAAGCATGATGTTTGAAGTTTTAGGGCACCCTAAGAACCCCTTAGGGTTTCGGCCACTTTCAAGATTAGACCTAGGTTTAATCTTCAATTCTCCAAGCATGCTTAGTATGTCTTGCTATGATATAGTATGGATGAAAGTAGTGATTTGTATAAATTTTCTATGGGTTTGTTACCCTTATAGGTTTCGGCCAAGTCATGTACTAGGGCTAAGGCTTAGTGTTAAGTCCAATCAAGGGTTAAATTGGTCTTCCATGGTATGATATGCAAGGTATAGGATGTTAATCTTAACCTAGGAAAATTTTCTATGAATTTAGATCTCCTTCAAGTTTCGGCCAAGACCCCAAACTTAGGGTTTGGTTTGGGTTCGGGTCTCAAGAATGCATGTTATAAGTTACAATGATGCTAGTACATTTTTAAGCATGATGTAAGGGCCTCCATGTGACTAAAATCCTAGTTTATGTGTTATATAACATGACTTTGTATGGTTGATGTTAGGTTATGTTTTAATCATGAATATTTAGATCATATGCCATGAATGCATGTAATTGATGTAGAAGTAGGTTATGATAAATATAATGATGCATGAATATTGATAAATGCTTATAATGGATTTATGATTCATGAAGATATATACATGTTTTATGATGAATGCTATGAACCCTAGTAGTAGGTGTTAGGTTTATATGTAGCTTATCATCCATGTCTTATGATGAATACTAGGATTATGCATGCTAGATGAAATGTATCATGTATGAGGTATATGTTTATTATGTATCATGATCATGCAAGCTTGATGAACCCGGATGAGGTTATGACTAGAACCATGATTATGCATGTATGTCCTATTATGTGAATAAAGAATGATAAGTATGAATGAAGGTGATGGTTATGCCTTAAGTATGAATGATAAGTATGAATGATGAAGGCATGACGATGATATGAAATAAGTATGAATGATAAGTATGAATGACAAGTATGAATGATGAAGCATGCATGTTTATTTTTATGTATGAGGCTTGTACCGGACCGAAGTAAGGGTCCAAGGGATGGGCACCTTAAGAACGCCCCGGTTCTGGACTACCGAAGCTGTCCACGGTTCTGGCATTACCGAAGCTGTGCAACAGGGATGGGCACCTTAAGAACGCCCCGGTTCTAGGACTACCGACTATGCTGTCCTTACCCTAGTAGGTTGAGGCTAGCTACCTCATATTTACTTAGGGATGCGCGCTTATGATATATGTATGTGGTACAAGCCGGGGACCCCAATGATGTTATGTTGATGTTAAAGCATTTAAAAGTATGATTTCAAAACTAAGCATCTTTATGTAGTAAATGCATTAGACTCATTCATACATCCATGTTATGCATCGCGCCAAGGTAAGTATATTTTATGCTTGTGTTTATGCTCATATTTCATGTCATGTATAAGTATGTCTTATGTTCATGTATGCTAAAAATTATGTTATGATAAGTATGCCTTATGTTCATGTATGTTAGGAATTATGCCAAGTATAAGTATGTTTCATGTCATGTATGTATGTTTTATGCTCATGTATGTTAAGATTTATGCCATGTTAAGTAGGTTGTAGATCTATGGTGATGTTAGGAATCATGCTATGTTAGTCGTTCATATGCTTATGACTTATGCCATGACTATGCTTATGTTTATGTTCGAAGTTACGCTATGTCAGATACTTGATATGTTTATGTTTAAGTGACGTATGATTTTAGTGAGTAGGAAAGGGTTTTACTAAGCCTATGTGCTTATAGTTTTATTTTCCTCGTACCGCAGATCAAGCAAGAGGTTATTAAGGGAAGTCGCAGGAGAGGCAGAAGCATGTGTGTGTGTAGCAGTGACTTGGCAAAAGATTCTTATATTCTCACATAATGCATGTCTTGGGTGTAACAATGTTTTCTTAAATTTTATGCTACGTTTTATGGTTAAGATTAATGGGTGACTTAAGACTTATGATGCTACGTTTATGGATAAGTACATACTGCTTATGATGATTATGAATAAGTCATGGAATGGTTAAGTTATGATATGATGCCATGTATAAATGTTCCATGTGTTTAGTTGCATGATTAAAAGCATGTTTAGAAAAAAAAATGTTCCCGCTGCATTAAGATGTTGTTTTTTTTATGCACATGTATGTTTAGCGTAACGACGCCTATCTCGCCACACCACGAGGTGTGGGAGAAAGGCGGGCGTTACACCCTTGATGAGCTCATAAGGATCATCATGTTAAATCTTGCAAGTGGACTTGGTCCAACATGATGTTAAAGTTGAGTGATACTAGTCAAGGAGTTAAAGGTTGATTAATTAAAATTGTCAGTAATTTAAATTAATCAACGGGCAAGCGATATCTTAAACACGTGGAGAAATTGTACTCATAATAGGTGGAGCCCATATGTAAATATGGGGGTTGGTGAGGTAGTTCAATGGAGAACCTTTAGTGGAATGGTTTTTCATTAATGGATCGGGTTTGGATCCATTAGCAGGCCAAGACCCAACTCCTCCTCATAGTCCCTATTGTAGCCCTATAAATACCCCATGGGAATCATGAAACCAAGGGTTAATTAATTCAAATCATCCAAGAAAACCCTAAAGCCTCTCTCCAATTTCCTCTCCCTCTCTCTCTCTCCTAGGGTTGGAGTGGCGCCGGTGCAAAGGGAGGAAGAAGAGAACCCTTTCTCTTCTTGTCCTTTGGGTGTGGGACTTCAACAAGGAGGGTAGTACCTTGAGGTGTTCAACGAGCAAGAGTGGAGGAGGAAAAGTTGTCAGCGGCAACCACAACAAGGTGGTTTCCGGCGCCGACGAGAAGAAGAACGAACAGCAAGAGAAGTGGTTCATCTTTCATCTTCTTCCTTGCTTTCTTCTTCATCTTCATCCCTGCCTTCTTCCTCCTGGTTGCGCGAAGCAGAGAAGGAGGGAGTTGAAGCAACCGGCGGTGCTTTGGAAGCAAGTTGGCACCGGCGGCAAGGGGAGAAGAAGGAGAGGTGCGGATTAGGGTTTTGGATTAAAGGGAGAGTTGTTTCTCTCTTTCATTCCTTCTTCCTCATTTTTCTTTCACCCTCTTGTGGCCGGCGATCCTTTGGAGCATGGTGGATGGTCGGCGGGTCCATGATGGAGGAGATGATGGCCGGCAGAAACCCTAGATACTAGGGTTTGTTTGGTGCATTGAAGAGGAAGAATAAGGAGGATTGATTGGTGGCCCTTGGTGACTCCTGGTCTTGGTAGATCGTCGCCCACACAACGTCCAAAGGGGAGGGTCATAATAGAAGATCACGAGGTAACGGGAAGGGATAACCTCTTCCTTAACTCTTTGATTCAATCATTGCATGTGTGGTTTTAATTAATTATCATGGTTTTAATTATTTGTAAATTAATGATGATAATTAATTATGTCATGGACCCCGATAATAAACACAAAAACCGACGATCCGCTCATCATCTTTTTCGCGACCAATTGGTTAGGCGAGTTACAAGGCTCGAACTCTGAGTTTGGCTAAGTTGTAACTCGAATTGATTGGTACGACGATGAGACGGTCGTTTGGGAGATAGGTCTCTATTCGGATTAATTTTTTAATTCGTAGACATGGATAGGTCTCTCATGGACGATCAGGTATTCTCTTAGGAAACCCGCCGAGCTATTCCCTATCATAGTCAACTCTGTGATACTAGTTACTTAGTCACTTTCACCAACCAAGACTGCCTGATTAAGAACTTACTAGACCCAGGGGTTACCCTAAAAGGACTTAGGAAAAATAAAGTTTATATCATAAACCTACCTACCTCACTTAAGTGTTATCTAACCCAGGTAAAAGAAACTAAACTCTAGCATAGGAGATTAGGACATGTTAATCTAAAGTTAATCTCCAAACTTAGCCAAAAAGGACTAGTGAAATGCATACCGAAACTTAGAAATCTTAATTCAATTTGTGGTCCATATCAATAGGGTAAATAGACCAATCTACCCATAAACTTACCCAACTCGACCTGACCCAATCTCTACTTGAGCTCCTATATTTGGACCTATTTGATTCTCAAAGAGCCAAGTCACTAAGCGGAAACCGATACTGCTTAGTTATAATTGATGATTATTCTAAATTCACTTGGGTTGAATTCCTTAAAATCAAAGATCAATGTCTTGAATCCTTTGATACCTTAATTAGAATTCTTGAAAATCAAAAGGATACTAAAGTTAAAAGTATTCGAAGTTATCATGGGGGTGAATTTGAAAATCTAAAGTTAATGAATTCTATAATAAAAATGGGTATTTTCATGAATTATCCTTCCCCAAGACTCCCCAACAAAATTGTCTAGTTGAAAGACGAAATAGAACCCTCCAAGAAGCAGCTAGAACCATGCTCAATGAGTATAACTTGGCTAATCAATTTTGGACAGAAGAAGTTAGTACTACCTGCTACATTCAAAATAGGATCCATATCAATAAAAGACATAATAAGACTCCCTATGAAACATATTTTAATAAATCACCCAACCTACATTATCTAAGAGTCTTTGGATGCATAGTTCACATTTTAATCATAAAAGACTACTTAGGTAAATTTCAATCCAAAACCTCCCTGGGAATATTTTTAGGATACACAACCACAAGTAGAGCCTACAAGCATATAACAAATGTACTCTTAAAATCGAAGAAGCCACTAATATAGTGTTTGATGAAGAAAATCAATCTAATTCAAACATGCAACCCATCCTAACTAATTCAACAGACGATGAGTCTAGACCATACCAACTTATTTATTCATCGACTGAACCAGTCTTAGACTCACCTAGTGAACCTGTCCTTGAACCAAATGTAATTTTACCTAGTGACCCGGTCCCTGAACCAAATTTAATTCCACCTACTGAACTGATTCATGAATCAACCCAATACCTACCAGCTGGACCTGATGTTGAACCAAGTTCTAGGAGACCTATGAAACCCAGATTAAATCACCCAACTAATCAGATTATAGGTGATCCAGCTCTAGGGGTAAAAATAAGGTCGTCCTATAGAAACCTAAGTCAGGTTGCACTAATTTCAAAGATTGAACCTAAGACTATAGAAGGGGTCTTACCTGACCCAGACTAGATCATAGCCATGTAGGAAGAACTAGCCCAGTTCGATAGGAACCAAGTCTGGGACTTAGTAGCTAAATCTGAAGATAAATCCATTATAAACACTAAGTGAGTATTTAGAAATAAATTAAACGATCAAGGTGAAATAGTTAGAAATAAAACTCGCTTAGTAGCTAAAAGCTTCAGTCAGGTTGAGGGATTAGACTATGATGAAACCTATGCCCCTGTAGCTATACTTAAGTCAATTAGAATGTCACTAGCCTTTGTAACACATAGAGGATTCAAACTGTATCAAATAGATGTTAAGTCAACCTTCCTAAATGGGTTTATTAAAGAAGAAGTATATGTAAGACATGTGGTATCGTTGTAATCGATAGAGGGGGGGGTGAATAGCGATTACTGAAAATTATTTGGAAAACAAAAAACGCCGCGGAAATAAGAAACAATGCTAGCAAGTTTCATTTTACTTGGTTTGGAGTCTTTAACGGCTCCCACTTCAAGGTCCACGATCCTTGACCGTTTTCGTTGGGCAATTCTATAACTCGAATAAGTTTTACAAATACAGAATTTGAGTACATAATTAAACAGCAAAAATATAAAATATACCGATGAACACTAAAAGGTTGCGGAGTGTCTTGAGCAGCATGTCATCGTTCTTGATCGTTGTCGGCACGAGAAACTTGAGCACGGAAGAAGTTCAGAGAGTGTTGGAGTTCTTGAGTCAAGAGAAAACTGTTGAGAATTGTTGTGGAAAGCTAAGGGGTGAACCCCCTTATATAGTCTATTCTCGGGGGTCCCTGGGTTGTTGGGCGCCTACCACGTGTAGCGAATCGGGTGCATCCTCATCCGCAGACTTGGCCAAAACTCTATCTCTTGGTCTTGGGCACCTGGGACCTCTGCGGCGCCTGATGGCTGACGGGCGCCTAAGATGCTAACATGGCAACCTACCAGCTCAACCTCTCACCCACTGGAAATGCCTTAACACAGGCGCCTGTTACCTTTCAGGCGCCTCGTCTCTCGGGCGCCTGAACCCTTTCAGGCGCCTGGGATGCAGTAGTTACTCCCTTTCACTCCTATAACTAGGGATAGTCCAAGAACAGTATAACATAGATAACAAGTGTATGAATAATAGTCTGAGCTGTCTTGGTTCTGACTTTAGATTTCAAAATGAAATCCTAGGTCGAACCGACGCCTACTGTTCCCTCTTCGAGAAATGCATTCTCACCTACTCCTTTCAGGAGAAGTTACCTTTTGCCAACCGGCTCCTCCGGTTGGACTTTTGCTCGGCCTCCGAGACTACTGATTCTCGAGACATCCATACCCCGACCCGCCTCTGCTTCTATCCTCAATCCTCACTCGGCTAAGACTCCTTCCCGGTCTTCTAGATCAGGACTTCGGTGCCCGACCCTTGGCAAGGTCTTCTTGTCCAATCCTTGACCAGGACTTCTTGCTCAACCTTGCAGGTCAAGACTTCGAGCCTAGGTGAACTAGGACCTTCCTGCACACTTGGTAAATCCATTAGATCACAATATAAACTTAACATTGAACCCTTTGTCATTATCAAAACCAAGTTCGATCTGGTGCTTTCAGCACCAACAATCTCCCTCTTTTTGATTTATGGCAACACAGTTCAAAAGTTAAGTTAAAAAATATGAAAAAGAAATATATCATAATTATGCACTAGAAGGAAAGAAAAATATTTCTACTCTCCCCCTTGATTAGTATTCTCCCGCTTGATTAGTACTTTCCCCCTTTCCCTTAAAACATTTTCAATATTTTTAAAAAAACTTAACAAAATTTGAAATATTGCATAAAGCTCCTTTTAATTAAAAATCTCCCCCTGAAGCTTTTGAAAACATGTAATTTTCTATTTTGAAAGTTTTCCTAAGTATTGAAAAAAAATCTAGGTATGATTCCAAGTTTAGTTTTAAAAAACTTCTGAGTTAAAAAGGAACTCTTGAGAAAAACTTTAAGAAAAAATATTTTAGAAAGCTTCTAACATAAAGTTTTCCTCAAATAGATTTTTCTGAAAAAAATGTTAAAAAATATTTTCTCAAAAGCTTCTAGAAACAAAGTTTTTCTATAAAAACATTTTCTCAAAAGTTTTCCAAAAAAGTTTTTCTATAGAAACATTTTCTCAAAAGTTTTCCAGAAATAAAATTTTTCTATAAAAATATAGATTTTTAACTTCACTTTTTCTCTCTCCCCATTTGCCATATATCAAAAAATGAAAAATATGTTTGGCATGAGAAAAAAATTTGTATCAGAGCCTACTTGCTTTGTAAAAACAATAAAATTGTAAGAAAAATTGACAAGCAGCAAGTAATAGAAATGAACAAAGTTTGACCCAAGTAATAAGTTTTGAACCCAGTTATTACTCTAGTGAGTCCAAGCATGAAAAAAATTTCAAAAAAATCTTTTTAAAAAAGGATCAAATTAATATAATAGCATCTTTCACTTGTGTTAGTCAAGTTAAATAGTCTGATCAAGTTAAACATTCTAAGCTTGAATACATAACTTGATTGTTGTTCAATTGTATTTATCGCCCCAACTACTCTTGATGCACTGACTTAAAGCATCTTGAGTCAAGGCATAGACCTAAGCATCTCAACCCAATCTAGGTTATCAATCAAAGTACTCTAATGTGCTTGTGAGATGTTGGCTTCTAGATCTATAGAAGCATGCAATGGTAAGGTTAAGTCCTAAGCTAAATCCATTTCTAAAAAAACCTTAGTTTTTGAAAGGGGTAAAAATAAATTTTTTAAAAAAACTATGTCAGAAAACCCTTTTTAAAACAATATGCTTAAAAAACAATATGATTTTAAAATATTTTTTTAAAACAATATGATTTTAAAAATAAATTTGCAAGATAATAACAACAAAAAATAGTCTTATTCTACTAAACACATTCCTAACTGTCTTCTTAGTGAGCTAAACTCAGACTCAAGTAGTGGTTTAGTGAAAATGCCAGCTAGGTTAGATTTTGAGTCTATATGTGTAAGTATGATTTCACCCCTGCTACGTAATCCCTAACAAAGTGATGCTTAACTTTAATGTGCTTAGTTATGGAATGATGAATGGGGTTTTTTGTAAGGTTAATTGAACTTATATTAACAATAAATACTTAAGTTTGGGTATAGTTTAGGTTGAAATCCTTAAGGGTATGCATCATCTATAAAAGTTGGGCTACACATTCCCCTAGGACAACATATTCTACTTTAGTTGTAGATAAGACAACACAATGTTACTTTCTACTGCACCAGGTAACTAGACATTGTCCTAGTAACTAACAGGTTCCACTGGTACTTTTTCTATCTAATTTACAGCTTGCATAATCTGAGTCAGAAAATCATAATAACTTAAAATTGGAGATCCTAGAGTACCAAATACCTACATTTGTGGTGTCGTTAATATATCTAAGGATCCTTTAACTATAGTTAAGTCGGACTCACCTACTGTGAAAAGAATATCAGGTCTACTAGCAGTTAGGTAAAGCAAACTCCCTATAACACTTCTATAATACTTTAAATCAATCGGCTTACCTTCAGGATCGTTGTCTATTTTGGCATTTGTGGAAATAGGAATACTTAAATTCTTTGAACTATCCATTTTAAATTTTATAATTAATTCTTTTGCACATTTTGATTGGTGAATATAGTTTCCATCCTTGGTTTGTTTAATTTGTAACCCTAAAAAGAAATTTAATACACCTTCTAGGCTCATTTCGAATTCATTTTCCATAATTTTAATAAAATCTTTTAAGAAATTTGTGTTTGTTGATCCAAAAATTATATCATCTACATAAATTTGGGCTACAAAAATATCTTTTTCTAATGTTTTAATGAATAGAGTTGAGTCAATGTGACCTTGGTTAAAACCTTTAGAAATTAGATAGGGTGATAATCTTTCATACTAAGCCCTAGGTGCTTGCTTTAATCCATAAAGGGCTTTCTTATGTTTGAACACATAATTAGGGTAGTCAAGGTCCTCAAAGCCTGGGGGTTGTGCTACATAAACTTTCTCTTTTATAAAACCATTCAAGAAGGCGAACTTGACATCCATTTGGTATAATTTGAATCCCTTATAGGCTGCAAAGGCTAGTAGCATCCTAATTAACTCAAGTCTAGCTACAGGGGCATAGGTTTCGTCATAGTCTAACACCTCAACTTTACTAAATCCTTTAGCTAATAAGCGAGCTTTGTTTCTTACTATTTCACCTTGGTTGTTCAACATGTTTCTAAATACCCACTTAGTGTCTATAACATACTTTCCTTTTGGTTTAGGCACTAAGTCCTAGACTTGGTTTCTATCAAATTGTGGTAACTCTTCTTGCATAGCAATGATCCAATCTGGGTCAGGTAAGACCTCTTCTATAGATTTTTGGTTCTATTTTTGAAATCAGAGCAACCTGACTTAGGTTCCTATAGGAAAATCTTGTTCTAACCCCTAAATTTGGATCACCCATAATTTGGTCAGTTGGGTGATTTAGTCTGGGTTTCTTAGATCTTCTAGAACTAGGTTCAGCCTCAGGTCCACCTGGTAGGTTTTGAGTTGGAACAGAAATAGGTTCAATAATTTGAGTTGGTTCAATTGTTAACTCAATTGTTGGTTCAGTTGTTGGTTCAATTATTGGTTTAATTTTGTCTTGGTCTTGATTCAAAGTAGTTGAATTTGGTGAATTGGTTAAGTTGATTGGGTTGGGTAAACTAGTTGGTTTAGTTATAATTTCTTCATCAAATATAACATTCATGGTTTCTATAATTTTAAGGGTATATTTGTTATAGACCCTATATGCTCGACTCATGGTTGAGTACCCTACAAAAATTCCTAGGGTTGATTTATATTGAAATTTTCCTAGGTAGTCCTTTGTATTTAGGATATGTACCATACACCCAAACACCCTTAGATAATACAAGTTGGGTATTCTATGGTAATAGATTTCATAAAGTATTTTATTGTGTCTTTTATTTATTAGGACCCTATTTTGAATATAATAGGCGGTGTTAATTACTTCTACCCAAAATTGATTGGATAAGCTATATTCGTTGAGCATGGTCCTTGCGGCTTCCTGAAAGGTTCTATTTTTCCTTTTAACTATCCCATGTTGTTGGGGGTCCTAGGGAAGGAAAATTCATGAATATAGCCATTTATTTTACATAACTCATTAAACTTTTGGTTTTCAAATTCTCCCTCATGATCACTTTTTATTCTTTTAATTTGAGTATCATTTTGATTTTATAGTATTTTACATAATTGGTTAAATGATTCAAATATTTCATCTTTGATTTTTAAAAACCTAACCCAGGTAAATCTAGAATAATCATCAACAATTAATAAGCAGTATCAATTTTTGCTTAGTGACTTGACTCCATGAGAATCAAATAGGTCTAGGTTTAGGAGCTCAAGTGTAGCTTGGGTTATGTCTGAATTGGTTGATTTGTGGGTTGATTTTGTTTGCTTACCTTGTTTACATGGGCTACAGATTGATTTTTCAAAGTTTTTAATTTTAGGAATTCTCTTAACTAGTCGATTTTGACTTAATTTTGAAATTAACCTTGTGTGAGTGTGACCTAGTCTTCTATGCCATAAATTAGTTTCTTCTAGTTGGGTCAGAAGACACTTAGGTGTTGATGGTAGGTTATTAATATAGATATTATTATTTTTTATTCCCTTCAGGGTTAATTCTGGGTCATGTAAGCTCCTAATAAGGCAATCAGAGTTGGTGAAGGTGACTACATAACCAGTATCATGTAATTGACTGATGCTAAGTAAGTTAAACTTAAAATAATCAACCAACAAAGCCTTTTTGATAATAAAGTCATAGATTAATTCAATGTTATCTAATCCAATTACCTTAAGTATGGCATTGTTGCCAAATGCTACTAAGCCTAGGTTTTTGTACTTGATTTGGTGAACTTCAATTTATCCCCAGTCATATGTCTGGAGCATCCACTATCTAATATCCACTCGTCTAAACCATTATATTCCTACACATAAAGTAGTTTGATTTGGATCCATTTATATAGAGGTCTAAGGATAGATTGATTGAGTTTCACTGCCAAATCTGTCTCACCCAATCTGGGTTATCAGTCATGTTATTCCTATGAGTATTTTTGCGAACAGGTTTTCAACTTGATTTTGAAAATTGTTAAGTTGAATTTTAAGTTAAATTTTGAATTTGAATTTTAAAAATTATTAAATTTTAAGTTAAATTTTGAAAATGTTAAATTAAATTTTTGAAAACATTAAGTTGATTTTTTGAAAATATTAAGTTGAATTTTGAAAAATATTAAATTGAATTTTTGAAAACATTAAGTTAAATTTTGAAAAATATTAAATTGAATTATTGAAAACATTAAGTTAAATTTTGAAAAATATTAAATTAAATTTTTGAAAACATTAAGTTAAATTATGAAAAATATTAAATTAAATTTTTGAAAACATTAAGTTAAATTTTGAAAAATATTAAATTAAAATTTTGAAAACTTTAAGTGAAAAATATTAAGTTAAATTTTAAAAAATTATAAGTAATTAAGTTTTAAAAAATTATTAAGTAATTAAGTTAAATTGAGAAATTAATTTGAATTTTTAAACTTTAATTAAGTTTAATTAAAGGTAAAATTAATAGAGTTGGTTGGGTTGAACTAAATCATTAGGTCCTATGCATCTCGCCCATTTCTAAGTGACAAAATAGGTATCCTTATCTGTTTTGTGAGATGTATTAATTTTATCATTGATTTTATATTATCACTATGATTTGATTGAAACTTGTGTTAGATTCAGGTTTAACAATTAATAAATTAAAAATAAATTTCAATAATTGGCATCCAGGTCTTGGCGAGACACAGAGACCTTCTTTGGCCGTAGCCTTATTGGATCATCAACCCTTTCCTAGACAAAACCTTTATAAAGAAATTTTATTCTCAAACTACCTTTTGGAAACCCTGGTCTAACTAGTTGAGGATTTGGCAAAGTAACTACTTGACTTTTCAGACAAGCTTCCCTAACGTACTATCATCTTGCCCCACCCTAATATTAGGTTGTGTAAGTTTCAATTAAGTCAGATCCTTATCCAACCGTTTCTAAATCTAAGCATAATATTTTTTTGCAAAAAAAAAAATTAACAAGCATCAAACATCAAAAAAAAAGAAATAATTTATCTATGTATAAAAATGGTTTTTATATTGGCTCCCCCTGGACTAATGCCTCGGTATGGGCTAGGTAAGATGTGAATCTTGTCCTTGGGAATCCAATATTGGTTTGGTCTCGCTTGATTGGTCAAGCATAACTTTGGGACCCATGCTTGGACTCGGGTTCTACTTGGGATCAAAATAGAGTAGTATGATCTGTACCGTGAGTTGGTTCGATAACCAAGTCCGGATTGGTTTCGACCTTGTTTTTGTTTTCCAAGAATCATGTCAAGACTCTTGGAACCCAAGGAAAATCGTTCTAGTGCAACTCTAATTTCCTTTACCTAAGATTTCAAAGAGGAATTCTCTTCCTCAAGTTTTTGGACTAGAGTGGAGGTTCCTTCCTGAACTAGTTCATTTAAGGAGCTTGAGTTGACTTCCTCCTTCAGGATTATAACTTCCTATCGGAGGGATTCGACCTGAACTTTGGCTTTGGCCAACTTACTAGACAGATATGATATTAAGTTGTAAAGTTGAGATTCGGCATAGCCTCTTACCATTATTCGCCCGTCTTCCATAATTGAGAGCTTTCCGGTTCTGTCGCTTTATTCTTGTTTCGATTTTGATTCGTTTGTCGAGATTGTCTGATGCTGCCAGCGCGAGGAGGTTGGTGTGTGGTGCTTCTTCTTCATCTTCTGAAGATGACTCGTCCCACGTAGCCTTAAGATCCTACTTCCTCTGATTATTCTTGTTCTCCTTCAAGTTGGGACATTCTGATTTGTAATGACCCTTCTTGCTACACCCATAATAGGTTACTTCACTTTTCCCCTTTTGACTGGTAGAAGGTTAAGCTGGAGAGAAGTGTCCTAAGGCAATCGCCTTATGATTGTAATCATTTATTCTAATAAATGAATATTCACTATTTGAGTATACATGTTTGTGTATTTGATTGAGATCATAAACTCATTTACTGAATGTCCGCAATACAATTCACATCATGAGAGAATTTGTGATGATTTCACAACTAGTGATTATCTCTACATGTGCAATTGTGAAGTATTGAAATTGTCCCTAGTCGATGAATTGATAAATACGGACACTATTAATTCTGTTGAGACTAGCATGGGTTATTCTCTAATCAGCTGATTCTCACTGGCTGGTGACATTGAGATGTCCGGAGATAAACATGAATGCTAGTTAAGGGAACTAGTTCATTGGAGTGACTGACTGTAAAACTTCATATGATAGTCTACATATAGATATGTCAGTGAAGTTCTTACCGCAGCTTAAGTGCGATGTTCCTTTGACTTGCGGTGTTCAAGTCATCTTGGTCATGGAGACTTATACTTTGACATCTTAAGCAAGCATCTCCAAGGAGGTGTGGACCCAGGATGATTGGGTATAAGCCGAAGTGCCCGAAGATGTTTGAATAGCCTACAAAGGATTCACCACTCCTTGCGAGGAGATGTATACCCGAGGCCTATCGTCTGATTGTTACTCGAAGCCTCTGGCCAGAGCATGACATGTTCAGAGTATGAATCTCTTAAATACATGAGAGTAATTAGAATCCGTAGGATGAGAAAACGTTACTTGGGCTAGGTGTGACGTAGTCAACCTAGTGGGGACTGACACACATAGACCATGTCCTGAACCAAGTGGGTATTAGATGGTGAAGGGAATGGGGCACGATTCATTATAGCTGCTGAAGGGTTTCAGAATTGTTTCTGAGGTCAACCGTTGATCTTTCGATTAATTAGGGATCATGATGTACTACTAGGTGCCACTCATGATCGTTCTATAATTAATTTATTAATTATCAATGACCAACATAAATCGAAAGCCTATTTAGTCACATGCACTACGAGTAATCCAAGGGATTTAAAACGAGTTGAAAATTGGATTTTCCAATCAAGAGAGATTAGGTTTGGTTGAGCCAAACGATAAGTCGAATCTGAATTTTTCAGAGACGCATCAGAAGCGTAAAATGGCTAAGTCTTTTGAATATTTAATAGATGAATTAAATAAGTTTAATTCATTGGGGCGTGGCTTGGATGGGTCGGCCAAAGAGGGCTTCCATCCTCTTTGCTTGGCCGACCACAACAAAGGGAGAGAACCAAGATTTTGGTTCAATTTATAAAATAAACCAAGTGTGGTTTGTTTTATAAAATTATAGATGATATAAATTTTTATATAATAAACCAAGGTTTGCTTTATTTTCATGGAAATTAAAATGAATCATGGATTGGTTTATTTTATAAAATCAATCATGGATTGATTTACCATGATAAGGAAATTTATTCCATAGAAGAGAAGAGACTTGATTAATTTTTTATCATGAATTAAAATATGATTTTAACCATGATATAAAATCAAACTTGGCATGATGGAATAAGTTATTCCATATTTGAGAGACTTGATGGTTGAGAGGCCACTATATAAAGGATCCAAGGCAAGGCTTGGGGAATAATTATAGAGATGAAGGCATAGGCTCTCTCCCTCTCTTTCTCTCCTTCTCTTCTCCTCTTCTTGCCGTGCGCCATCCAGCCCCAAGAAGGAGCACCAGCCGGCCATCCTTTTGTAGTTAGTCTTCCGACTTCTCTCTTGGTTTTTCATGTCGCATTCTCGGAGAATCTAGTAGTTCTCGAGAACACGAAACTCGTGGCTTTGCGAAGTCATCCCGAAGATACTCGGCGTGGACGCGAATAGAGGCGGAGCTTCCAAGGGACGCTTACGGTTGGATCTCGTCCCTTCCTTCGAGTTACGCGAGGTAATATGTAAATTAGTTTATGTTTTTGCAAAATTTTAAATATATGATCATGTCTACACAAGATAAAATTGCATGCTTAGATGTGTGGTTAAATGATTTAGAGAAATTATTTATGCTAAACCTTCTACTACACGTAATTAATTTTAAAATTACGAACCCGCATGCATGTCAACATGCACCCAGTCCCAACAGGACCTTGCCCATCCACGAGAAGATGAAGGACCCAAGCAAGAACGAAGGGAAATCGAGAGTGAGGAGGTACAGATACATCCTCAACACGGAGGGGGAAGCACGCGCATCACCCTCGACCTCGCACCAGAATTAAGAAGCTACCTCGTCGAGTGCCTGCGAAACCATAATGATGTGTTCGCTTGGGCCACTGAAGAAATTAAAGGGGTTCCACCAGCGTTGGTCATGCATCACCTGTTGAGGCAATCAACCCTTATATGATTGGAAGATCATGGTTTTGATGTGTGTGGGTGAATATGTTCAAGGTTAGAGTGTTATGTTGTATTTGATGTGTGATTGAGTTTGCAGGACTTGGAGAATCACACATGGTGGACATATCCGAGGGACGAGAGCCGAGGGAGGAGGACTCCAAGGGCAAGCCGGAAAGTGGACTTCAAGGGCACACGTGAAGGGTGGCATGGAGGCAAGCCAAGGGAGGCTTGTGTGCGTATCTGAGGGACGAGAGCCAGAGGAAGATGACTTCAAGGGGCAAGCCAAGGAGTGAACCTGAAGGCATATGAGAAGGACTATGTGAAGAATGGCTGGGAGTGAGTGGCCAGTCGACTGGCTAGAGGGCAGTCGATTGCCAAAACTCACAGAAGGTTTTCAACCTTCTACCAGTCGACTGGCCCAGAGGCAATCGACTGGTATACCCCAAAAACTAGCCGTTGGCTAGAAATTAATGACTAGGCCAGTCGACTACCGCAGGGGCAGTCGACTGGTGCGGGGCTGGACAGACTGCGAGTTTGTCCTGTTCTCCTATAAAAGGAGGACCTTTTTGCACGTGGGCGGTACGGTTCCGTACGACAACGAAGTGCTGCTCGTCTGAAAAGTGTTATCTACTTCCTCTCTCTTATTCTACTGCATTCTGTAAAGAGGAAGATCACCACTGTAAAGGTTTCTCCACTTGAAGGAGAATTTTTCATAGTGGAAGTCGTGTACGGCGCGGATCCTTGGATTAGTCACCCATCTGGGTGGATACCAAGTAAACGGTTGGTTGTTAGCATTGTTCATATTTTTCATTTACATATTATTGTTTTCGCTGCGCTAACGACTTTGTAGAGAAACGATCTCAAAAGTGTTATTCACCCCCCCCTCTAGCACGCTAAGTGATCCATCAGTTGGTATCAGAGCCAGTTCGTTTTGGAAGAACTCACCATCAACCGGAGCAAGTATAATGGCGTTTCAAGAGGAATACTCCACCGCACGACCACCCTTCTTCGACGGGAACGACTTCGCTTACTGAAAAGGTAGGATGCAATACTACCTTATGAATGATATTGAGAATTAGATTATGAACGACCACCCATCTGGGTGGATACCAAGTAAATGGTTGGTTGTTAGCATTGTTCATATTTTTCATTTACAAATTATTGTTTCCGCTGCGCTAACGACTTTGTAGAGAAACGATCTCAAAAGTGCTATTCACCCCCCCCCCCTCTAACACGCCAAGCGATCCATCATCACCTACATGTTACGTTTGAAGCTCGTCCCATGAAGCAAAGGCGGAGGCATTTCTCCCCTGAGCAAGATAAGGCCATTCGAGATGAGGTTCAGAAGCTGTTAAAAGCTGGGCACATTAGAGAAGTCCAATTTCCAGCCTAGCTGGCCAATATGGTCCTCGTCCCCAAGCCTGGGGGCAAATGGCGAGTCTGCATCGACTTCCGGGACTTAAACAAAACCTGCCCGAAAGACTGCTACCCCCTGCCTCGGATAGATAAGTTGGTGGACTCTACAGTCGGCTGTGAGTTCATCTCAATGTTAGATGCTTACCAAGGCTACCACCAAGTCCCACTCGCCCCCGAGGACCAGGAGAAGGTTAGTTTTGTTATGGCTGACGGCATGTATTGCTACAGTGTCATGCCCTTCAGCTTACGTAATGCGGGCGCCACATACCATCGGATGATGGATAGAGTCTTCAGGCACCAGATTGGGTGGAACATCGAGGTGCATGTGGACGACATCCTGGTCAAGACTGACAAGGGGGTGACATGATAGCTGACCTTGAAGAGACGTTCGCCACCCTGAGAGCCAACAGGTTGAAACTAAACCCAGCTAAATATTTATCTGGGGTAAAAAGTGGCAGGTTCCTAGGGTACATGGTGACGGAGAGGGGGATTGAAGCCAATGCGAAAAAGGTGAAGGCCATTCTGGATATGCCACCCCCACAGAACTTCAAGGAAGTACAACGGCTGAATGGGAGGATCATGACATTATCCCGGTTCATCTCCAAGTCCGCAGACAAAGCCCTCCCCTTCATCAAAATTCTGAGGAAGGTCATTAAGTTCGAATGGGACAACCAGTGTGAGAAGGCCTTTGCGGAGTTGAAGACCTATCTGGCAGACCTCCCGACCCTACACAAGCCCGTGGATGGGGATACCTTATTTGTCTACTTATCAGCAGCTGAGCAAGCGGTAGGATCGGCGCTCACCCGAGAACAAGATCGAATACAATACCCCATCTATTGCTTCGGACACCTACTAAAGGACGCTGAAACACGGTACACCATGATGGAAAAACTGGCCTATGCCTTGGTCCTGATGGCCCGAAGGTTACGACCGTACTTCTTAGCGCATCCCATCGTGGTCCTCACCAATAGCCCGCTCACCCGAGTCCTCACTAACCCCGAGGCATCGGGCAGGCTGATAAAATGGATGACGGAGTTAAGCGAATACGACATTGAGTATCAACCTCGAGCCGCCATCAAAGCGCAAGCCCTATCTGACTTCATGCTGGAGACCGTCCCGGAGGTAGAGGCCAAAGGTATGTGGAAGGTGTTGAGGCAATCTGTGGTCCGGAGTGACCAAGTGTTTTGATGTTTGGGCAAAGGGTTTAAGTTATGTTTACCCTTGTGTTCTTATATGTGTATGTTGAGTATGCAGGTTGTATAGGTTACACATATGGACTTCACTGGATAGTCTCGGTACGGTGAAGGGTGGCATGAAGACAAGCTGGAGGCTTGTGTGCACCCGAGGGACCTTGGTGGAGCAGGGACGATGAGCTGAGGGGCACGAACATTGAGGCGTACGTGAAGGATGACATGAAGGCAAGCTGGAGGCTTGCGTGCACATCCGAGGGACGAGGACCGAAGATGAAGAGGGCACGAAGGCAATAGTCGAGGCTACAGATAAGGAGTCAGTCATGTTGTGAGGGTACGAGTGCTGTGTGATTGTAGTCGGGAAATCCTAGGGTTTGAGTGCGGAGTGAAATGTACTCGGGAAGGGTAACCTTAGGTGTGTGAGTAGACCAGTCGACTGGCCTGGGGGCAGTCGACTGATGAAACTCATAGAAGGGTTTCAGCTGGAGACCAGTCGACTGCCCTGGGGGCAGTCGACTGGTAGGTGGCTGGTGAGTTGGCTGAGAATTCGAACGTTGGGGGTGCAACGGTCGAATTTCAGTGGCACCAGTCGACTGCCCCCAGGGCAGTCGACTGGTGGCGAGGGTTTCAGCCCCAGTCCTATTTAAAGAGGACTTCGTGGTGGCTGAGATCCTTGACGAATCTTGTCTTGGTTAAAGGCAAGATAGTAGTCTTTGTGCTCATGTCTTCTAAAGGTGTTGTGGTGAGGTTTCTCCACCCACAAGGAGGGACGAGGGCTAGCCGGAGGTCATCCACGGAGTGATCCACCGATGGATTTTTGGATTAGTCACCCGTCCGGGGTGGATACTAAGTAAATCTGGTTTGTTAGCATTGTTTGTTCTTTTTATTATTGTTTCTGCTGTGCAACTAACAACGTAGGTACAAGAAGAACCAAAGAATCGCTATTCACCCCCTCTAGCAACTGGAATCGATCGTACAATTGGTATCAGAGCGAAGGACCGCTCTCGATTGGACTAACCGCCAAGGGAGCACACGCTAGAGGAGAAAACAATGGAAGACAAGTTGGGTGAAGGCTTCTACAGTCCACCGGCCTACGACCATGAGAATTTCGGCTATTGGAAAACGAGAATGGAGTCATGGTTTGGAATGGAGTGGGAACTAAGAATTGCACTTGATGAGTCATTCGAGATTCTAAAGGATAAGCACGGGAAGAGGCTTAGACCTAGATATTGGAATCAAGAACAATAAGATCAAGCAAAGGCAAATGAAAAGGTACTTATTATTTTAATAAATATTTTGCCTAACAATATCTTGAGTGGTGTAGGTAAATATGAAAATGCACACGATCTATGGAAAAAGGTAGAAGAAATACATAAAAACCCTACACGAGGTCAATTAGTGGAAGAGCCCAAGGAAGTGTCAAGTTCATCAAGTGAAGATACAAAATTGAGTGAATAATCTTCCACCTCATCAAGAGAAGAAGAGGAGGTGTCAAGCTCAAGGATTGAGGGGGAGGAGAGACCCTCAACCATACCGGAACAAGAGGAAGCATCCACTTCATCCAAGGTTGAAGAAGAAGCTTCTACCTCCACCAAAACTAAATCGAAAGAGCACATCATATGCTTTGGTTGCAACGAAAAGGGGCACTACAAGGACAAGTGCCCGAAAGGTAAAATGGAGGTAAAATTCAAACTCATTTCAATTCATTTAAATTTTAACAAGGGTTGTAAGAATGAGGAAGCTCAAAAGAAAAGGAAGAAGATTCGATGCTTTACGTGTGGTGAGCTAGGACACTACCATACCAAGTGCCCAAAGAGTGGAGAGCTCAAGAAGATGGAGCACTTGAGAAGATGGGAGAAGGAGGAAAGGAAGAAGCAAAGATCACAACAAGGAGGGACTACAAGGGTAAGGGAGGTAATTCCTAACCCTAGGCTAAAACGTAATTCAATTTCAAGTTCCTCCTTGCATATTAAAAATCATGCAAATTATTCATGCATGCATGCTAGAATTAATAAAAATTGTTTGCTTGTGCATAATCACGGTTCTAAATATCATGATAGGAATAGGGTTACCAAGGTAGATCATAACCCTAGAAAAAGCATGCATCATGATAGACCTAAGAAGTTTGTATCCAAGGATCAAGGCATTAACCCTAAGAAGGGGGGACATGTGCCTAGAAAGGAGAGTAGGTCTAGGAATGTCCTAAGTGGACATATGGAAACTAAGGTTAGAAACATAGAAAGAGAGAATCAAGTCTTGAGGGCAAGACTTGATAAATTAGAAAATACCCTAGAAAGATTCAAGGTTGGATCTAAGGGTCTAGATATGGTGTTGGGTAGTTTAATACCTAACTATGATAGATCGGGGTTGAGCTACCGGTCTAAGTCCTCCAATGCCAACAAAAAGAAATATGCTGGGAAAGCATATAATCATAGCAAGAAGGAGAAGTCCAAGGATGGCAAGGGGGTGCCATCCCAAGGGAAAGAAGATAACTTAACCAAGGACAAGGTGTCCAAGGTTAAGAAGGATAGATTTGTAGGCCAAGAATCACCGGTGGCACACCGGTGTGGTCTAGTATGGATTGAGTCACCTAGGGAGGTGGCTAGGGCTAAGAGCTCAAGGGGGAGCTCTAGGAGCCTTTGGGGTCCATGGTAAATGGATCTCAAGAGTTTTTCTTCTAGGAAATTAAGTGAAATATGCCAAAAAGGGTTGGAAGACTTGGGTAAGTCTTAATCCTAGGTTTTGGCACATTAAAAAGGAAATTTAGGGAGAAAAAGGTGAAAATATGACTATATTTGATAAAATTAAGTATTAATGAGTGAACACCATATATTTTAGTGATAGAAATGGGTTATGGTCAGGTGTTAGAATATACAATAAGGAAAAGTCACAATTAGGACTTTTGGAAAAGTTGTTAATGATCCAATTTAGGAGAAGTTGAGTTTCGTGCCAATCTTGAGATTTGGAGTACATTTGTTTGGAAACATATTTTTTCTAAGTAGGCATAGGCTCCACAAATCTCCCCACGAAATTTCAGAATTTTTGGAGATTTATGGAATTATTTAGGGATTACTGAAATTGGGCTGAAAAACCTGAAATTCAGGTATCAGTCGACTGCCCCAGGGGCAGTCGACTGGTCAGAGCCCAAAAACATTCTATGAGTTTTCGTAGTCGACTACCCCCAGGGCAGTCGACTGATCCATTAGGTTAAGTGTGAAAAGGCCTATTAGATGATCAGAAATTGCAAGGTTAAAATCATAGGAAAATATTATGCTATATTGAGAGATTTTATGTCATAATTTGATATTATGGGTTGAAATTCAATGAATGATATTAAATGATAAATG
>JAGFNQ010002943.1:329007-362151 GCA_024364735.1 Boesenbergia rotunda | reverse complement strand
GGAAGATAATGACCAGGAGCGTTTGATTGATTTGGACCTCATCTCGGAGGTACGAGATAAAGCCGCAGCAAGGTTGGAGGCATATCGGAGAAGGATGCAGCTAGCCTACAACCGCCGAGTGATCGCCAGCAGCTTTGAGGTAGGTGATCGAGAATGGAAGAGAATAAAACTGATAGGTGACCCCGGGAAGTTGGAGCCCAGTGGGATGGCCCCTACGTCGTCATCAAGAAACTCACAGGAGGCAGCAACTATTTGGAAGACAATAAAGGAAATAGATTGGAAAGGCCCTGGCATGCTAACCATCTCCGCCCCTACTATACTCCGTGAGTTGCCGCGTAGGGCATTTTCATTGATGTATTTTTCGCTTCTTCACTGCCTTGCAGTGTAATCAATAAAGGGTGTGAACGGCATATCATTCCGTAAATGCTAAGTTTTCATTTCTGACTAAACCCTACAGCCTCTCGGTATGTAGGATTGGCCTCGGAGCTGTACATGCCCGACCAAAAGCTGATTAAACCCTACAGCCTCTCGGTGTGTATGCTTCACCTCGGAGCTACACACGCTCGGCCAAGAGCTGATTAAACCCTACAGCCTCTCGGTGTGTAGGCTTGGCCTCGGAGCTGTACACGCCCGGCCAAGAGCTGATTAAACCTTACAACCTCTCGGTGTGTAAGCTTGGCCTCGGGGCTGTACACGCCCGACCAAGAGCTGATTAAACCCTACAGCCTCTCGGTGTGTAGGCTTGGCATCGGTGCAATACACACCCCGCAGAGAGCCGATTAAACCCTACAGCCTCTCGGTGTGTAGGCTTGGCCTCGGACCTATACACGCCCAACCAAGAGCCGATTAAACCATACATCCTCTCGATGTGTAGGCTTGGCCTCGGAGCTGTACACGCCCAGACAAGAGTCGATTAAACCCTACAGCTTCTCGGTGTGTAGGCTTGGCCAAAGAGCTGTACACGCCCTGGCCAAGAGCTGATTTAAACCCTACAGCCTCTCGGTATGTAGGCTTGGCCTCGGAGCTATACACGCCCGGACAAGAGCTAATTAAACCTACAGCCTCTCGTGTGTAGGCATGACCTCGGAGCTGTACATGCCTGGCCAAGAGCTGATTAAACCCTACAGCCTCTCGGTGAGTAGGCTTAGCCTCGGACCTGAACACGCCCGACCAAGAGCTGATTAAACCCTACAGCCTCTTTGTGTGTAGGCTTGGCCTCGGAGATATACACGCTCTGCCAAGAGCTGATTAAACCCTACAGCCTCTCGGTGTGTAGGCGTGGCCTCGGAGTTGTACACGTTCGGCCAAGAGCTGATTAAACCTACAGCCTCTCGGTGTGTAGGCTTGGCCTCAGAGCTATTCACGCCCGTCCAAGAGCTGATTAAACCCTACAACCTCTGGGTGTGTAGGCTTGGCCGCGGAGCTGTACACGCTCGACCAAGAGCAGATTAAACCCTACAACCTCTCGGTGTGTACGCTTGGCCTTGAAGCTGTACATGCCCAGCCAAGAGCTAATTAAACCCTTCAACCTCTCAGTGTATAGGCTTGGCCTCAGAGCTGTACACACCCGGCCAAGTGTCGATTAAACCCTATAGCCTCTCGGTGTGTAGGCTTGGCCTTGGAGCTGTACATACCTGGCAAAGAGCTGATTAAATCATACAACCTCTCAGTGTGTAGGCTTGGCCTCGGAGCTATACACACCCAGCCAAGAGCTGATTAAACCCTATAGCCTCTCAGTGTGTAGGCATGGCCTCGGAGCTGTACACGCCCGACCAACAGCTAATTAAACCCTACAGTCTCTCGGTGTGTAGGCTTGGCCTCGGAGCTGTACACGGCCAACCAAGAGTTGGTTAATCCTTACAGCCTCTCGGTGTGTAGGCTTGGCCTCGGAGCTGTACACGCCCAGCCATGAGCTGATTAAACCCTATAGCCTCTCGGTGTGTAGGCTTGGCCTCGGAGCTGTACACGCCTAGCCAAGAGCTGATTAAACCCTATAGTCTCTCGGTGTGTAGGCTTGGCCTCGGAGCTGTACACACCCGGCCAAGAGCTGATTAAACCCTACAGCCTCTCGGTGTGTAGGCTTGGCCTCGGAGCTGTATACGCCCTACAAAGAGCTGTTAGACCCTACAATCTCTTGGTGTGTAGGCTTTGCCCGGAGCTGTACACGCCCGACCAAGAGCTGATTAAACCCTATAGCCTCTCGGTGTGTAGGCTTCGTCTCGGAGCTATACACGCCCGACCAAGAGCTGATTAAACCCTACATCCTCTCGGTGTGTAGGCTTGGCCTCGGAGCTGTATACGCCCGGCCAAGAGAAAATTAAACTCTACATCCTCTCGGTGTGTAGGCTTGGCCTCGGAGCTGTACATGCTCGGCCAAGAGCTGTTTTAAACCCTACAACCTCCCGGTGTGTAGGCTTGGCCTCGGAGCTGTACATGCCCGGTCATGAGCTGATTAAACCCTATAGCCTCTCGATGTGTAGGCTTGGCCTCGGAGCTATGCATGCCCGGCCAAGAGCTGATTTAAACCCTATAACCTCTCGGCGTGTAGGCTTGGCCTAGGAGCTATACAGGCTCGGCGAAGAACGGTTAGAAGCCTCACGCCTACTCAAGCCACCCGGGACTGAAACCGGACATTTTAAGGAAAATAAGAAATCACTCCAAAAATAAGAAGTTCGATGGCAAATCAAGAAAACATTTGTCCTATGAAAGAGAGCTTAAAAAGAAGAGGCTGCAGCGGCCAAGGGAGGATCAGGGGAGGCTATGCACATAATAGGGGGTGTCCTATAAAGCCCGCTCTTTGGGGGGAAAGATCGCCCCAGACACACTGAATAGTTATTGCCTCATGTCGGAGCCCGGTTTCAATAGCTGGTCCTTCTCCAGCTACTTGATAGCGTCATAGAAGCCCTGCTTGAGATGCTTATATGCTTGTGCAGCTACTATCATGGCATACTCCTCTGATTCCAAGAATTTGGCCTTGTACGCCGCCTCAATCTGGGATACTTGAATTACAGGATCCCTCTATTGCTGTTGTGCCTTGGCTTCGGCATCCGCCCTGGAAAGTGTCAACACCTCCACTTCTTGGAGCAGGAGTGCCTGAACCTCTTGTATTTCCTGGAGCTTCTGGGAAGCAACAGCAGCTTGTGCTTTTGCTTGGATTACTTGATCATGGAGATCGACTGCGTAAGAGCTCGACAATTCCAAGTTGTGTTCTTGCAAAGCCATCAAGTGCTCCTGTTCTGCACCCCGGTCCTCCAGGATCTTCTTAGTAGACTCCAGGAGGTCGACATGATTAGTTAGCTCCCCCGTGCGAGCCTAGAGTTGCTCCCGCTCTTGCAATAGCTTCTACAGTTCCTCTTCTAGTGCCTGGTTTTTCTTGGATCCCAGGCGTTCTCGGTGTTTGTACCCATGCAGGGTATCCTCGGCCGTTATTAAGGCGGACAGGTAATTCTCAATTTTCTCTCGAAGAGCCCGGCTGACCTCCAGCTACAGGAGGTCGGTCTCATGAGCCCGACTAGTTTCCACCTTAGCATCCGTGACCCGCCGCAGGAGGTCCTCAGTAACCCCTCAGGCATGCAACAGGCGGCTCGTGGCCGCGCAGTTAGAAGCAACCTATGGGGCAAATATAGACAGCTAGTAAAAGGATGTTGAGATGAAATGAGGAGCGCACTCAGGATATTTACTGCCAATAAGGATTGATGCAGCATGCCCAGGTAATCGGCTGAACGAACTACTCGCCAGGATGGAATGGGAGTCCCCTCAGCAAGGGGCTCGGACTGGACGGGGATGTACTGGGGTGGGGAACGTCTCCTTCTGAACTTGAAGCACTCAGCGACGCCTCTGTAGTGACCCCCATTATGCGGATGGGAACTGGCAGTCGTTTTCTTCGTCGCTTGGGGAGCCTTTCGGTGAGAGCGGGGTGGCTTCGTGGACACCTCCTTGTCGCGAGGAATGGCTGGAAGGTCGACCGTAGTTACTGTGGCATCGATAACTGGAAGAGACGTGGCAATGACAGGGGAGGAGATCCTGCCCCGACGATTGGAGACTGGGAAGCCGCATCCTCGGAGGCAGCCGAGCTCAAGCCTTTCTTCAATCATTTCAGAGGGTGATCCCGTGGGGGCCGCCGCTCTCAGCGTTTCTTTTCAGGCACATGGATGGTGGAAGGCACGTTAGACGGAGAAAATGCCTGTTTTTCCTGTGAAGCCTCCGCAACGTGTTGGGACCGGGTGCATGTTGACATGGATGCGGGTTCGTAATTTCAAAACTAATTACGTGCAGCGGAAGGTTTAGCATAAATAATTTCACTAAATCATTTAACCACACATCTAAGCATGCAATTTTATCTTGTATAGACATGATCATATATTTAAAATTTTGCAGAAACATAAACTAATTACCTCGTAAAACTCGAAGGAAGGGACGAGATCCAAACGTAAGCGTCCCTTGGAAGCTCCGCCTCTATTCGCGTCCACGCCGAGTATCTTTGGGATGACTTCGCAAAGCCACGAGTTTTATGTTCTCGAGAACTACTAGATTTTCTGAGAACGCGACAAGAAAAACCAAGAGAGAAGTCGGAAGACTAACCACAAAAGGATGGCCGGAATCAAAATTCCGGCGAAGCAAAAGAAGAGGCTTGCGGCAAAAAGATCCTTACTGCAAACTCTAATTCCGGCAGCACCTTCTTCCGACAGCAGGTGGTGGTCGGCAGGGAAAGGGCAGGGGCGGCCAGCTGGTGCTCCTTCTTGGGGTTGGTTGACGCACGACAAGAAGAGGATAAGAGAAGGAGAGAAAGAGAGGGAGAGATCCTATGTCTTCATCTCTATTATTATCACCCAAGCCTTGCCTTGGGTCCTTTATATAGTGGCCTCTCAACCATCAAGCCTCTCAAATATGGAATAACTTATTCCATCATGCCAAGTTTGATTTTATATCATTGTTAAAATCATATTTTAATTCATGATAAAAAAATCAATCAAGTCTCTTCTCTCTTATGGAATAAATTTTTTTATCATGGTAAATCAATCCATGATTGATTTTATAAAATAAATCAATCCATGGTTCATTTTAATTTCCATGAAAAATAAACCAAACCTTGGTTTATTATATAAAAATTTTATATTACCCATAATTTTGTAAAACAAACCACACTTGGTTTATTTTATAAATTGAACCAAAAACTTGGTTCTCTCCCTTTGTTGTGGTCGGCCAAGCAAAGAGGATGGAAGCCCTCTTTGGCCGGCCCATCCAAGCCACGCCCCAATGAATTAAACTTATTTAATTCATCTATTAAATATTCAAAAGACTGAGCCATTTTACGCTTCCGATGTGTCTCTGAAAAATTCAGATTCGACTTATCGTTTGGCTCAAACAAACCTAATCTCTCTTGATTGAAAAATCTAATTTTCAACTCGTTTTAAATCCCTCGGATTACTCGTAGTGCGTGTGACTAAATAGGATTTCAATTTATGTTGGCCGTCAATAATTAATCAATTATTGAACGATCATGAGTGGCACCTAGTAGTACATCATGATCCCTAATTAATCGAAAGATCAACGGTTGACCTCAGAAACAATTCTGAAACCCTTCAGCAGCTATACTGAATCGTGCCCCATTCCCTTCACCATCTTATACCCACTTGGTTCAGGACATGGTCTATGTGTGTCAGTCCCCACTAGGCTGACTATGTCACACCTAGCCCAAGTAACGTTTTCTCATCCTACGGATTCTAATTACTCTCATGTATTTAAGAGATTCATACTCTGAACATGTCATGCTCTGGCCAGAGGCTTCGTGTAACAATCAGACGATAGGCCTCGGGTATACATCTCCTCGCAAGGAGTGGTTTGTAGGCTGTTCAAACATCTTCGGGCACTTCGGCTTATACCCAATCATCCTGGGTCTACACCTCCTTGGAGATGCTTGCTTAAGATGTCAAAGTATAAGTCTCCATGACCAAGATGACTTGAACACCGCAAGTCAAAGGAACATCGCACTTAAGCTGCGGTAAGAACTTCACTAACATATCTATATGTAGACTACCATATGAAGTTTTACAGTCAGTCACTCCAATGAACTAGTTCCCTTAACTAGCATTCATGTTTATCTCCGGACATCTCAATGTCACCAGCCAGTGAGAATCAGCTGATTAGAGAATAACCCATGCTAGTCTCAACAGAATTGATAGTGTCCGTATTTATCAATTCATCAACTAGGGACAATTTCAATACTTCACAATTGAACATGTAGAGATAATCACTAGTTGTGAATTCATCACAAATTCTCTCATGCTGTGAATTGTATTGCAGACATTCAGTAAATGAGTTTAAGATCTCCATCAAATACACAAACATGTATACTCAAATAGTGAATATTCATTTATTAAAATAAATGATTACAATCATAAGACGATTGCCTTAGGACACTTCTCTCATATCACTAACAAACTCCCACTTAGCCTAATGTCAATCGCTACGGTACCCTATACCACAGGTTCTAACATGACCCTCAAACTTGCTTTGAGGCAAGGTCTTAGTTAAAGGATCCGCTAAATTCCTTTCAGTGGGAATTTTTTCAATTTATATATCATTCCTACTTATAATCTCTCTGATCAGATGATAGCGGCGAAGCACATGTGTGGATCGCTGATAAGACCTTGGTTCCTTTGCTTGTGCAATAGCTCCATTGTTGTCGCAGTAAACCGGTATTGCTTCATCAATGGTTGGAACCACACCAAGTTCTGAGACAAACTTCTTGATCCAGACTGCTTCCTTTGCTGCTTCCGAAGCTGCAATATATTCCGCTTCCGTGGTAGAATCCGCTACGGTGTCTTGCTTGGAACTCTTCCAACTTATTGCGCCTCAATACGTATCCGGGTTGAGATTTGGAGTCATCCTTATCTGTCTGGAAACTGGCATCTGTATACCCACGTATTACTATATCACCTTCTCCATATATTAGGAACACATCCTTAGTGTTTCTTAAGTACTTGAGGATTGTCTTGACAGCTGCCCAATGATCCATTCCTGGATCAGACTGGTATCTGCTTGTGACGCTCAGAGCATACGATACATCGGGCCTAGTACATAACATAGCATACATGATAGATCCTATCGCGGATGCATAAGGAATCTTATTCATGCAAATCCTCTCGTCTTCTATGCGCGGACACATAGACTTCGAAAGGTTGATCCCATGCCTGATGGGAAGGTAACCTTTCTTGGATTCCGACATGCTAAACCTTTCTAGCACTCGGTCTATATATGTAGACTGTGAAAGACCAAGCAACCATTTTGATCTATCTCTATAGATTCTAATCCCAAGGATATAGGTTGCTTCTCCCAGGTCTTTCATGGAGAAAGTTTTGGACAACCAAATTTTAACTGACTGTAAGACTGATATATCGTTTCCAATAAGTAATATGTCATCGACATATAACACTAGGAATACGGCTGCACTCCCACTAACCTTCTTGTACACACATGGTTCGTCAGGATTTTGTGAGAAATCAAACTCTATGATTGTCTCATCAAAACGGATGTTCCAGCTCCTGGATGCTTACTTTAGTCCATATATGGATCGTCGAAGCTTGCATACTTTGGTTTTATTAATCGATGTGAAACCTTCAGGTTGTATCATTATACATCCTCAAGCAGGTTTCCATTAAGGAAAGCTTTTTTCACATCCATTTGCCATATCTCATAATCATAATGAGCTGCTATGGCCAGGAGCATCCGAATGGATTTAAGCATAGCTACTGGCGAATAGGTTTCGTCATAATCAATTCCTTGTTTCTGACGATATCCTTTTGCCACTAATCTAGCCTTAAAGGTAACAACATTACCTTCCATGTCGTTTTTCTTCTTGAAAACCCACTTGCACCCTATGGGCTTAATCCCTTCAGGTGGGTTAACCAAGTCTCATACTTGATTTTTGTACATGGAATCCATTTCCGACTTCATGGCTTCAAGCCATTTATCCCTTTATGAATTTTTCAGAACATCTTCATAACTGATAGGTTCGTCATCGTTAATGAGTAACACGCCGTTCGATTCACTTATGAGAAATTCGTATCTCTCTGGAATATTGCATGTCCTATCAGACCTACGAAGAAGTGGTTTTATTTTAGGTTCAACTGATAGCTCATCATTATGAGTTATTGGTTGTGGTTCTAGACTAGGTGTCTCTGTAATGTCTATTGGAGTTTCTTGAACTTCTTCAAGTTCAATGCTACTCCAACTGTTTTCTTGTAAAAGAAATTCTTTTTCTAGAAATACAGCATGCCTTGAAACAAACACCTTTTGTTCCAAGGGATGATAGAATTGGTAACCTTTCGTTCCTTAGGGTATCCAATAAATAGACATTTATCAGACTTAGCATCCAATTTGTCTGATACAGTCCGCTTTTACATAAGCAGAACAACCCCATATCTTTAGGTGAGATAAATGAGGTTTCTTACTATTCCACGTCTCATATGGAGTAGTAGAGACTACCTTGGTCGGAACTCTGTTTAGTAAGTAAACAGCTGTCTTAAGCGCATAACCCCAAAAGGATTTTGAAAGAGTTGCATGATTCATCATAGATCTAACCATGTCCATCAAGGTTCAGTTACGGCTCTCAGATACACCATTATGCTGTGGTGTATATGGCAGAGTCCATTGAGACAATATCCCATTGTCCCTAAGATAATCTTGAAACTCTTGACTTAAGTATTCACCACCCCGATCGGATCGAAGTATCTTAATACTTTTGCCAAGCTGTTTCTCTACTTCACTTCTGAACTCTTTGAATTTCTCAAAAGCTTCAGATTTGTGTTTCATTAAGAACACATACCCGAATCGTGAGTGATCATCGATAAAGGTAATGAAGTAGCTATAGCCTCCTTGTGCAAGAGTTGACATTGGTCAACATACATCAGTATGTATTAGACCAAGTAATTCTCCCACTGGTTTACCTTTTCCGGAAAAGGGTAATTTGGTCATCTTGCCTTTTAAGCATGATTCGCATGTATCAAATGAATCGGGTTCAAATGATTTCAGAATTCCACATCGGTGTAATTTGGCCATGCGTTTCTTACTTACATGGCCAAGACGACAATGCCACATATAGGAGTCTATTTGATTATCTATTCGAGCACGTTTGTTGCTAACTTCGATATTGAAAACGTCACCGGATAAATCTAACGTGTAGATATCATTGCATAAAGTTCCGGTCCCATAAAGAACACCATTTAAGGTTATGTAACAGCAATTGTTACTAAAAGTTAAATGATAACCCTTTTCATTCAAGCATGAAATAGATACAATGTTCTTTATTAACGAAGGAACAAAATAACAATTATCCAATTCTAAGACAAGTCCAGTAGGGAGCTTTAGCAAATATGTTTCGATGGCAACAGCAGCAATCTTTGCTCCATTTCCAACTCGCAAATTCGCTTCTCCCTTGACGAGTCTTCTTCTATTCCTTAGCCCCTGTATGCCATTACATATATGTGAGCTATACCCAGTATCAAGTACCCAGGTGTCCGAGGAAATAGAGTGACATTCAATAACGAAGATACCTGAAGAGGATGGGGCATCGGATGCCTTCTTCTTCAAGGACTCAAGATAAACCTTGCAATTTCTTCGCCAGTGGCCCTCCTTGCTGCAGTGATGAAAAGTGTCTTTTGGTGCCTTTTCAATCTTTTTGGCCTTTTTCTTCCTTCCCTTATTTTGTTCTTTGGGCTTCCTCTTAGAGCCTTTCTTTGAGGAACCAACTAACAGTACCATCTTCTAATCCTACTTTACAGAAGGCTCTACAGTCTTCAGCAGGTTAAGCAACTCAGGAATGATAGTCTCCAGTTTGTTCATCCGATAGTTCATCACAAACTGTGAGTAACTCTTGGGCAAACAATGCAAAATTAAGTCAATACTTAGTTTGTGATCCATTGCAAATCCGAGTGTGCCTAGTCGCTCAATGTACCCCAACATCTTCAACACAAACTGTGAAACAGAAGTGCCTTCCTGCATCTTAGAGGTGAAGAGGAGTCTGGAGACCTTAAACCTTTCGGATCTCGCCTGCTCGTCAAACAGCTCATGAAGATGGAAGACGATGGTATGAGCATCCATATGCTCATGCTGCTTTTGTAGCTCAGGTACCATAGCGGCCAGCATGATGCAACTCGCAAGTTCAGAATCGGCCATATGTTTCTGATAGGCCACTAACTGGTCTGGAGTTGCATCTTCAGGAGGATGGTTGGGAAGTTGTTCTTCAAGGACATAAGCAAGCTTTTCTGCCTTGAGGACTATCCTCAAGTTTCGAAGCCAGTCCATGAAGTTTGGCCCGGTCAGCTTATTGGTGTCCAAAATGGAACACAAATTCAGAGAAGACATGATCAGGTGATTATCCTAGAAATACAAATTGAGGTTATGTGATGAGAATGATAAAGAATGCATCAATATACATTAATTAAATCCTATTTAATTTTCGAATTGAATAACCCTTTTTATCAATTCGGGAGATCGTAGGAACATCTCCAAATAGGTTGATATCCAACCATAGATAAGAACAACCATGGCTAGAGTCCATCAAGTTATTCTTAGCTATGAAGATAGGTAATTATACCGACTACATATTATACATATGTAACTATCACATTATTGTTGGTGCAGGAAGCACCATATCGAACCTTGTTTTGATATTGGCAAAGGATTCAAGGTTAAGTTTATTTGTGATCTAACAATGTTACTCAAGTGTGCAGAGACAAAGTCCTAGCGAAGGAATGCTAGGCACCTGGCGAAGGACTGCCAGGAAACAAAGTCCTAGCGAAGGGCTGCTAGGCACCTGGCGAAGGACTGCCAGGATACAAAGCCCTAGTGAAGGACTGCTAGGCACCTAGCGAAGGACTGCCAGTATCCAAGCCCTAGCGAAGGACTGCTAGGCAACTGGCGAAGGACTGCCAGTATCCAAGACCTAGCGAAGGAATGTTAGGCGCCAGGAGAAGGACAGCTTGGGACTGAAGCCCTAGCGAAGGAATGCTAGGCACCGGGCGAAGGACAGCTCGGTATCCAAGACCTGGCAAAGGACCGCTAGGCAAAAGTCCAACCAGAGGAGCGGTTGGCATCAGGTACATTCTCCCGAGAGGAGTAGGTGAGGACGCGTTCCCCGTCGAGGGAACAGTAGGCGTCGGTTCGACCTAGGGCTCCATTTTGGAGGCCCAAAGTCAGAACCAAGACAGCTAAGGCTGTATAAAAATTAATATGTTACTGCTTTTTGGACTAACCCTGGATGCAGGACCGAAGGACTGAGTGTCTGCAGTTCAGAGAGCCTCAAAGGAGTGAGGCAGAAGCTGAGCAGAGCGCCCCGGATGTTCCGGGCGCCCCCAAGGTGAATACCAACCAGCAAGAGCAAAGTCCGCTTCGACAGTTGACTGTCGGGGCGCCCCGGATGCTCCGGGCGCCCCCATCCC
Organism: Boesenbergia rotunda; assembly: GCA_024364735.1. Lineage (NCBI taxonomy): Eukaryota > Viridiplantae > Streptophyta > Magnoliopsida > Zingiberales > Zingiberaceae > Boesenbergia > Boesenbergia rotunda. Next base: position 350,710 of record JAGFNQ010002943.1, on the reverse strand, counting down.
GCGCGGGCGCCCCGCATGCTACGGGCACCCCCAGCGCCAACTACCGAAGCAGCTCCCCGCGATGCCAATAGATGAGAGCTTGACCCAGTCAATACGGGCGGCCCGAGCGTCCTGGGCGCCCCAGTCAAAGCTGATCTCGAATTTGAAGAGATCAGAAGCTGACCGAGCAACTGCCGGATCGACCGACACGTGGGGGGGGGGGCGCCCCCAGCGCTATATAAAGGGCCCTCGACCCCAAGGCTCAACACAACACTTGATTCAACACTTCGACGCTCTTCTGCTCCCGCGCTCTGCTCCGGAATCCTCCCAACACAAGCTGACGATGTCCCTTCGCTTCTAAAAGTCAATCTACCTCGGACGTCGGTAACAAAAGAGCGATCTTTTAATTTTGTGCTTATTACACTACTATTGTAATCAATCATTGTAAACTGTTTTTGCGCCTCATATAGAATTGCCCAAAGTAAACGGTCAACGACCGTGGGCCTTGGAGTAGGAGTTGACCTAGGCTCCGAACCAAGTAAATATCTATGTTCGCGTGTTTTTGATTTTAATCTTCCGTTGTGCAATTTCTCTATCTCAAATCTGAACGCTTTCCGATATTCACCCCCCCTCTATCGGTTCTCTCGATCCAACAAGTGGTATCAGAGCGGGGAAGCTCAAATTTGGTGCAACCATCAATTTGAGAGTTTTTCGGATTTACGAAATTTTTTATTTTATTTCTTTTCTTTTTAATCAACACCACTCGATCAGTCTCGCCTTTTATTTTCAAATAAATAATATCTGTAGGTGTATTTAAAATATTCTTATGTCTTTTTCAATTTTGAATTCTCATTTTTTTACCATAAGTCAAAATTAATAAAACGAACAATTTTTGAATATTTGTCATAAACTTTTTATATTATTATTTTAATATTTTCCTCGAAATTCGTGCCACCTTAATTCGAGCAAATTTTTTTTAACATTAAATTTTTTATTTTTCATCATTAATCAGAATTGACGAAGTTAATATTTTCAAAAATTTGTCATAAATTATTATTTTAGTATTATTCCTCCTCGAAATTCGTGCAATATTTATTTTGAGCTATTTTTTCCCTTCTCCCGCACTACTAATCCAAGACCAAGTCTTGGTATATTTCTGTTATTTCTTTTGTGTGCAAGGATCATTTTTAATGGCCAATCAAGAATGGAATAGCATTCGTCCCCCGCTCTTCTCTGGCGAAAATTTCAACTCCTGGAGAAGTCAAATGGAATCCCACCTGAAGGCTAATCTAGATTTATGGTCGATAATCCAAACGGGGTTCAGATTCCCCACGGAAGATGGAACATCGATCGCTTGGGACAAATTGGACAAACCAACTCTAAGGAAGATCGAGACTGATGCTAAAGCAACAGTAATCATACAATGCGGTCTAACCAACGCACAACTCAAGCTAGTCAGTTCATTTGGATGTGCTAAAGAGATGTGGGAGAAGCTACTCAACCTACACGAAAAGAGCTCCGGTATTGAGGTCTTTAAAGGAGAGATGTTCGAATCATCGGACGAATCAAATGAAGAAGAAGATTACCAAAGTTATCTTGCAATCTCGGTCCAAGCACAAACAGCCGAGTCAGACTCGACACCCGACGTCGAAATCAAACCTGAGTCAGACGACGAGTTTTCTGAGACAAAGTTGGTAACTAATTTTGAATCATTTTCTTCTATATTAAGGTTAAATAATCAAGCTGATACTACAATGGTCGAGGAAGGTATAGTTGTTATTGCAGGGAAAACTCCAAGAGAACCACCAAAGAAGAAGATTCAACCTATACCTGAGTCCGACTCAGACTCAGAATCTGATGACGAAGGAAGGGATTCTTCGAAACTGGTCTGGTTGGCTCGCGACCGCTACAAAATATCGAAGAAACAATCAAGCAAAAGAAAAATGGCTAGATTCAAGGGGGAGATTCCCAACCGGGAATCAAAAGGTAAATTTACAGTATTTGAAAATCCAATATTTACCTTGAATAATGTGATTGACTCGTATAAATTAGTTAAGGATAATACGTTAGAAAACTTAATTCACAATCATGATGATTTTAAAAACCCAGAGTTTTATTTTGATTATGATGTAACTTAGATCAATTTTTTGTTTGCTTTAATTGTATGTTGCTTTTATTTTAGTTATTTTTTTTAATTAGGATTGGTTAGTTTAAGGACTAAAATGATTTAATTGAAGTTTGAACAACATAGTATTGGGTGGAGGTGAGATGATAGTACGTTAGGGAAGCCATTTTGGCAGAACTAGCCGAAGCTACCGATCCAAGATCCAAACTAGTTAGACCAGAATTTATCAAAAAGTGATTTTGAAGATAAAATTTCACTAAAAGGCTTTGTCTAGGAAAGGGTTGATGATCCAATAAGACTACGGCCAAAGAAGGCCTAGTGCCTCGCCAAGACCTGGAAGCCAATTTTTGAAATTCAAATTCAAGTTACTTCTTGTCAAATTCAAATCTAACACAAATTTCAATTGATCTTAGACTCAACTACTTTTTCAAAATAAAGTTAACATTCATTAAAATAGTTTTCAAAGTTAATTCAATTTTTCAAAATAAATCTTTCTATTAAAATATTTATCTCAGAAAACCCATAAGGTTAACATGTTTGATCACGTAGAACTGGGTGAGATATCTAGGACGTAAAAGAATATGTCACTATCCTTCTAAATAAAACTCAAAGTGCTTTCAAAAGTTATTGAAAATTATCTCTAGTTTTCAAATTAACTCTGTTTACTGTACCCTACTTTTTCAACTCTAACAGTTTTTTCAAAATATTGAATTTCATGTTAAATATCACAATAGACTTGCTTTAAAGAGAATCTAGGGCTTGTTTGATTCAGTCATTGATTGGTCAAACATAGTCAACATAGTCAAACCCTAGTCAACATAGTCAAACCTGGTCCACACTGAAGTCCCTTAAGGTACTTAGATAAAGTCAGACAGTGTTAGATACAGGGGGAGTTTTTTTTCTTTTTTCGAAAAATTCAGATTTTTTTCAAAAACCTTATGCTCTAAAACTCACTATCATCTCAAAATAAGGTTTTCAAAAATTTGATTCAAAAACCCTCGTATATTACTATCTCAAAATAAAGATTTTTTTAAAAATCTATTATGTTCATACTTCATTGTGTTTTTATCTTTTTGCTTAAGTTGTATATGTTTTTTACTTAACTTTGAATTGTGTTGCCATAAATCAAAAAGGGGGAGATTGTTGGTGCAGGAAGCACCATATCGAACCTTGTTTTGATATTGGCAAAGGATTCAAAGTTAAGTTTATTTGTGATCTAACAATGTTACTCAAGTGTGCAGAGACAAAGTCCTAGCGAAGGAATGCTAGGCACCTGGCGAAGGACTGCTAGGAAACAAAGTCCTAGCGAAGGGCTGCTAGGCACCTGGCGAAGGACTGCCAGGATACAAAGCCCTAGCGAAGGACTGCTAGGCACCTGGCGAAGGACTGCCAGTAACCAAGCCCTAGCGAAGGACTGCTAGGCAACTGGCGAAGGACTGCCAGTATCCAAGACCTAGCGAGGGAATGCTAGGCGTCAGGCGAAGGACAGCTTGGGACTGAAGCCCTAGCGAAGGAATGCTAGGCACCGGGCGAAGGACAGCTCAGTATCCAAGACCTGGCAAAGGACCGCTAGGCAAAAGTCCAACCAGAGGAGCGGTTAACATCAGGTACATTCTCCCGAGAGGAGTAGGTGAGGACGCGTTCCCCGTCGAGGGAACAGTAGGCGTCGGTTCGACCTAGGGCTCCATTTTGGAGGCCCAAAGTCAGAACCAAGACAACTAAGGCTGTATAAAAATTAATATGTTACTGCTTTTTGGACTAACCCTGGATGCAGTACCGAAGGACTGAGTGTCTGCAGCTCAGAGAGCCTCAAAGGAGTGAGGCAGAAGTTGAGCAGGGCGCCCCGGATGTTCCGGGCGCCCCCAAGGTGAAGACCAACCAGCAGGAGCAAAGTCCGCTTCGACAGTTGACTGTCGAGGCACTGATAAGTACCATTTTGTTGATTATTTTAATTGCTAAAATCCATGTTTGACCCATGTTTTACTTGCTTAATTGTGATTTTACCCTAGGTTTTAGAACTTTCTTTTATTTTGGACTTAATTGTAAATTTACACATATTTGGATTATTTGGCCACTAAATTTTTGATCAATTTTTGTAGGCATGAAAGGTTCATGGACCTAGGGCATACTGGGTCAAACTTGAGTCGGAAGTGGACCCGGATCGAGTTATCAAGCTTCGGATTAATCCGGGCCGTCCGATTCAAAAGCGGCTAGATCTGAGCCATCCGGGACCATCTGAAGCAATCCGAGCTAGGGTTAGGGTTGATCAAGCATTCTGATCAAGATCTGAAGGTTTCATCCCAATCAGAGCTCAATCAACCGTTGGATCAAGCTCGGAGGGCTCTAGATCGTCCATTCAAAGATTAGGTTGATCTGGACCATCCGTTGCACATCTGGAGGATCCGAGCTACCACAAGGAAGATCCTGACCCCTGATCAACATCCTCAAAGTTTGGCTCAAATCAAAGAAGGATCAGCCGTTGGATTTTCTAAATTCAATCTGAGCCGTCCATTGCTAGCTACTTAATCAAAACGCGCCTCAGTTTCTTCCTCATCAAGTCTTCGCCGCTACAGTGTTTTTCTTTCGCGTGTTCTTCGTGTTCTTCAGGTTTTTTTCTTCATCCGAAGGCGTGATCACTCGATTCCTGATTCAGAGCAAGTGCTAGGTCATGGGGAAGAGGACTTAGTGAAGATTTCAGCTCGCTATTGCCCAAGAACAGCGCTATTGAGAGGTTTCCGTGGCTCTACTGTTTGGAGTCGTCGATCTCAGTTGCGAACCATTTCCATCCGCCGGAGCCATCTGGAGGGGTTCCCTATGTTGCTCTGATCATCCACAAATCACAATCTCACTTGGACGCAGTTGAATCGATAGATTCAAATGGGAATTCAAATTTGGGTAGAGTTGAGCTCAGATTGAGTAGCAGAGACAATTTCCCACTGATTTGTTGAGCTTGCGGGTCCGAGGCTCACCCTTGCGTGACGAACAAGGAGTACCTAAGCTGAAGAAGGAATCGAGGAGTAGTTTCTCTAGTTTAAATCTTGTTTTAGTTGTAGTTTTCATATTCTGCCGAATCTGCCACTGTTTTGTTTCTGATTTCTATTCAGTTGCTGTAATTTCTGTTTTGAATTGTTTTTACAGTAGTTAAGATTCAATTCAGTAAGTAAATTAGTTAGTGAGTGAGTTTAGTGCACAAAAGCTTCAAATTACAGCTTATTACTTTGTCCATTTCTTGCGTGCCAATTCCTGTTAGCGTTTCTGAATTTCTGTTCATGCGTGCCAACTTGGATATCAGTTTTCCAGCTTCAATTGAGTTCAATTCGTGTTTAGTTCAAATTCTTGGGATTTTAGATAACATTTAGATTGCTGATGCCTGTGATCGAAGTGTGATTTGTAGCCTGTTTTTCCTTTCTGCACTTTTGCTTAGATGGTTAGTTAAGCAGTTTATGAAATTCTGCAATTATCAGTTCATCCCTGCAATTTCTCCATTGTTAGCTCTATTTTTACAAGCTGAATTGATCAATGCCAGTCATGCATTTAGGTTGTTCCAACTTCCCAGCTGCGTATCATGTTCATTGTTTCTGAACTATGTATCGAATGAGATTTCAACAAACTGTCAATGTTAGCTGAGTTTCATTAAGTTTGCTTTTGAATTCGAGTTTTCTTTTAAACACATCAGTCATGTCATCATTTCTACATTTATATCAAATGAATCTTTAGCATAGGTAACTGCTTACTTGCATTCGGTTATTTTGAGTAATTCCCGTAGATGAACACTGCTTGTTTGAATTTCTGCACTTGGCAGCAGTTTTACTTGTTCTCCAATTTTTGCAAGCTTGCATGGGCTGACTAAGTTTCAGATTAGTTGAGTTTTTCAGTGGACATTACTTAGCTTAAGTTTCCTTAGTTGAGTTTATTTCTTTGCATTGCGTGTTTATTTCCAAATTGCAAACCAAACCCAAATTCTATTTGAAACCCAAAAACAATCACGATACATAAATACAAGCTTGAATTACACAAACTATCAACTAGTCCCGAGGAAAAATACGACCTGTGGCTCCTTTACTACGTTTTCATATTCTGATTGCAAAAAGGGTTTCCAGCATTCATATACATTTAAATTTGACACCCACATTCGTGACAGTCTATTTTGGGTCTGTCAGGTGCACCGGATGCTCTGGGCGCCCCCATCGCGCGCGGGCGCCCCGCATGCTGCGGGCGCCCCCAGCGCCAACTACCGAAGCAGCTCCCCGCGAAGCCAACAGATGAGAGCTTGACCCGGTCAATACGGGCGCCCCGAGCGTCCCGGGCGCCCCGGTCAAAGCTGATCCCGAATTTGAAGAGATCAGAAGCTGACCGAGCAAATGCCGGATCGACCGACACGTGGGGGGGGGGGAGCCCCCGACGATCCGAGCGCCCCCAGGGCTATATAAAGGGCCCTCGACCCCAAGGCTCAACACAACACTTGATTCAACGCTTCGACGCTCTTCTGCTCGTGCGCTCTGCTCCGGAAACCTCCCAACACGAGCTGACGACGTCCCTTCGCTTCTAAAAGTCAATCTACCTCGGACGTCGGTAACAAAAGAGCGATCTTTTAATTTTGTGCTTATTACACTACTATTGTAATCAATCTTTGTAAACTGTTTTTGCGCCTCATATAGAATTGCCCAAAGTAAACGGTCAACGACCGTGGGCCTTGGAGTAGGAGTCGACCTAGGCTCCGAACCAAGTAAATATCTGTGTTCGCGTGTTTTTGATTTTAATCTTCCGCTGTGCAATTTCTCAATCTCAAATCCGAACGCTTTCCGATATTCACCCCCCCCCTCTATCGGTTCTCTCGATCCAACAATTATGCTATCAACTAATTGAATGTTTGCATAAATCATTGGGTTGTTAACTCATTAACAAGTATGCAACAATATACATAGCACCCAACTGCACCTCTCTTTACATCGACCTTGGCTGTGGCACAACAAATCGATGCTCCAAGCTTAAGGCTGACCCATTAATCAAGAAATATTTTTAATATGGTTGGAGCTCATTCAACGGTTTAGTCAGGCTTGGATGTGTCCAATAACCAAAACTAAGGATTGACCTCTGACTCCAACTATATTAGTCATAAACTAATTCCATGGTTTGAACATGTTGAGGTTTAAGCCGGGCATGGATGTGTCCATCAACCCAAACGAGAAACAAAACTCCGGTTCTAACCATATTAATGGAAGGTGTTGGCCTTAATATTTTGTAAGGAGTTTTGGGTCTCATCCTTTTCTTTTATTCACATTCATGACATATAATTATGTCATGTTCTAACGATTTCCTTAATAAAGTATGTATGTAACTTAATTTATCAAGTCTCATTAATTGAATTAGGAACCGGATTTCCTAATTCTAATTTCATACTTTATTCAAGGAATTGTTTTGGGAAACAATTTCCTGAATTATCATAATCAATTTTGAAAATAATATGTTTAAGACTTTGATTTCTCTAAATCAAATCTTATTAAATTAAGAGACAGATTCCCTTAATTCAACCACATATTATTTTCATGAAAATCTTATTTAAGGAAATATACTCTATAGGAAATAATTTTCGTAATTAATTTTGAAGACAATAATATGTAAGAGCATCACCTCATAAATCAAATAAGGAAATTATCATTTGAGAATCACCTCAAAAATTTCTAAGATTTGATCACATATTTTATTTATGGAAAATTAATATCAATAACCTAATTTGGATGGCTCCCCGAGACTCAATCCAAATTAAACATTTGATAATTTAAATTCAATTTAGGAAATTTAATTATAACAACTAACTTTAAATTGGACGGCTCCCCGAGGCTCAATCCAAAATAAAGAATTTCGTAAATAATTTAATTTCTAATTATAAATTTAAATGCCAATTAATATTCCCATAATTTGTCTAGACTTTCTTGAAAGAAAGTGCCCAAAATTGCGAGCTTTCCATAAATGGAAAGTTTCCAAAAATAAAAGGTTTTCAGAATAATTGTAAGTTTCTGGTACAATGAAAACATACGTTTTTCCAAAATTGAAAAAATTCCAAAATAAAAAATTTCCAAAAATGGAAAGTTTTCACAATTATCATAAAATTTCAGAAACAAAGATATTTCAAAAGTTTGCGAAATTTCATGAGGATTTCCAAACTTTGAAATTCCTAAATCGAAAATTTACCATAATTGAAAAGTTTCCATAATTGAAAATTTTCCAAAATTTAGATCATGATAAAGCTTTCCGCAAAACAATTATATGATTATGTCGAACACAAACCTCGGCTCTGATACCACTATTGAGACCGGGTGCATGCTAACATGGATGCGGGTTCGTAATTTCAAAATTAATTACGTGCAGTGGAAGGTTTAGCATAAATAATTTCTCTAAATCATTTAACCACACATCTAAGCATGCAATTTTATCTTGTGTAGACATGATCATATATTTTAAATTTTGCAGAAACATAAACTAATTTATGTATTACCTCGCGTAACTCGAAGGAAGGGATGAGATCCAACCGTAAGCGTCCCTTGGCAGCTCCGCCTCTATTCGCATCCACGCCGAGTATCTTCGGGATGACTTCGCAAAACCATGAGTTTTGTGTTCTCGAGAACTACTAGATTCTCTGAGAACGCGACAAGAAAAACCAAGAGAGAAGTCGGAAGACTAACCACAAAAGGATGGCCGGAATCAAAATTCCGGCGAAGCAAAAGAAGAGGCTTGCGGCAAACTCTAATTCAGGCAGCACCTTCTTCCGGCAGCAGGTGGTGGTCGGCAGGGAAAGGGCAGGGGCGGCCGACTGGTGCTCCTTCTTGGGGCTGGTTGGCGCACGGCAAGAAGAGGAAAAGAGAAGGAGAGAAAGAGAGGGAGAGTGCCTATGCATTCATCTCTATTATTATTACCCAAGCCTTGCCTTGGGTCCTTTATATAGTGACCTCTCAACCATCAAGCCTCTCAAATATGGAATAACTTATTCCATCATGCCAAGTTTGATTTTATATCATGGTTAAAATCATATTTTAATTCATGATAAAAAATCAATCAAGTCTCTTCTCTCTTATGGAATAAATTTTCTTATCATGGTAAATCAATCAATGATTGATTTTATAAAATAAACCAATTCATGGTTCATTTTAATTTCCATGAAAAATAAACCAAACCTTGGTTTATTATATAAAAAATTTATATCATCCATAATTTTATAAAACAAACCACACTTGGTTTATTTTATAAATTGAACCAAAAACTTGGTTCTCTCCCTTTGTTGTGGCCGACCAAGCAAAGAGGATGGAGGCCCTCTTTGGCCGACCCATCCAAGCCTCGCCCCAATGAATTAAACTCATTTAATTCATCTATTAAGTCTTCAAAAGACTTAGCCATTTTATGCTTCCGATGCGTCTCTGAAAAATTCAGATTCGACTAATCGTTTGGCTCAACCAAACCTAATCTCTCTTGATTGGAAAATCAAATTTTCAACTCATTTTAAATCCCTCGGATTACTCGTAGTGCGTGTGACTAAATAGGCTTTCGATTTATGTTGACCGTCTATAATTAATCAATTATAGAACGATCATGAGTGTCACCTAGTAGTACATCATGATCCCCAATTAATCGAAAGATCAACGGTTGACCTCAGAAACAATTCTGAAACCCTTCAGCAGCTATAATGAATCATGCCTCATTCCCTTCAACATCTTATACCCACTTGGTTCAGGACATGGTCTATATGTGTCAGTCCCCACTAGGCTGACTACGTCACACCTAGCCCAAGTAACGTTTTCTCGTCCTACGAATTCTAATTACTCTCATGTATTTAAGAGATTCATACTCTGAACATGTCATGCTCTGGCCAGAGGCTTCGAGTAACAATCCGACGATAGGCCTCGGGTATACATCTCCTCGCAAGGAGTGGTGAATCCTTTGTAGATTGTTCAAACATCATCGGGCACTTCGGCTTATACCCAATCATCCTGGGTCCACACCTCCTTGGAGATGCTTGCTTAAGATGTCAAAGTATAAGTCTACATGACCAAGATGGCTTGAACACCGTAAGTCAAAGGAACATTGCACTTAAGCTGCAGTAAGAACTTCATTGACATATCTATATGTAGACTACCATATGAAGTTTTACAGCCAGTCACTCTAATGAACTAGTTCCCTTAACTAGCATTCATGTTTATCTCCGGACATCTCAATGTCACCAGCCAGTGAGAATCAGCTAATTAGAGAATAACCCATGCTGGTCTCAACAGAATTGATAGTGTCCGTATTTATCAATTCATCGACTGGGGACAATTTCAATACTTCACAATTGCACATATAGAGATAATCACTAGTTGTGAATTCATCACAAATTCTCTCATGCTGTGAATTGTATTGCGGACATTCAGTAAATGAGTTTAAGATCTCAATCAAATACACAAACATGTATACTCAAATAGTTAATATTCATTTATTAAAATAAATGATTACAATCATAAGGCGATTGCCTTAGGACACTTCTCTCATATCACTAACACAACGGTGGTCGGTGGCCCCCCTTTAGGGATCAGGTGCAACTCCAAGACGTCACTACCCTGGTGGACCTCCGACACTACTGGGCCCACCGACAGATCTCCCTCCACTTCGCCTCCCTCGGAGGGGATTCCTGATGGGGTTGAGGATACTGACCCTGGGATAAGTGCCTGTTCATTAGCCTGGTCCCACTTTAGGAGCTTATTCATTACAAGGGGAAACACAATATCACCTGCAGGGTAAAAGGCATGAGGGCATCAACAAGCATTAACCAGGCACTGTACCAGGTGCAAAGCAACTTACGAAGGTTGGAGCTGAGGGGGGTAATTTTTGGACTAATCTCAGCCCAATAAAGGAGCTCCTCACACTGCACCAACTGGAGTCCATGGAATTCCATCCCAGCCAGGATACTCTTAGCCCTCTGATATCCCGCGTCCTGTTGGAAATCACCCAGGTCTGGGGTAGGGGGCAAGTTCTCCGTCCATTGGATATCGCTGAAATGACGCTTGGGAAGCCGGATGTAGAAAAATCTTTCCTTCCACCCCTTGTGGGAGGAGAGAAGGCCCCCCAGAAATCTATGACCACCACGAGCGGTGAAGCCAAATGCCCCGTGAGATCCAACGGGGACGAAAAAGAAATGGAAAAATCGGGGGTTAGAGGAATGTCGAAAAGTTTGAAGAGAACGAGAGCCCCGCTCATCTGGGCGAAGGCGTTCGGAGCCAGCTGTTGGAGCGGGATGTGGAAGTAATGGGGAGCATTCATGAAATAAGGATGGACAGGGAAGCGAAGCCTTAGTTCTAGTTGTCCCAAGAAAAAGCTGTAAAAATCCTCACCGGTGGTTACCGGTAGTTGACCTGCGGTAGGAACCCTTACCTCCCAATCTGTCGGAATGTCATATTTTTGACAGGCAGCCTGGAGGGATTCCGACTTAACCTTGGAGGAGATGGTCTCATACCACTCGGGATGAAATCCCAATTCTCTCAAAGAGCACTCATCAACGCTTGAAAACTTCTTTATCTTCTCCATTGGACCCAAGGGAAAGAAATGAAGGAAGGATAGAACAAAGGAGGACTCTTGATAGCAACTAGGGTAAGGTTGCTGCAAGGCACTGTTGCACCCACTTTTATAGTGACACGACACCTCCCCTGAAGCAATAGAAGGCCAGCATGTTGATGATATTCACAGGCCGTCTAGGGGATCGGCTAGCCTTAAATCATCGTCGCTTCGTATGGCCCACAGTATGCCACAAAGCGAGGAAAAAGACATGTGGCACTGTTGCATGCTCTGGGCAATTGTGTCACCTTGGCCGCCGCAAAACTCACAGGGGTACGAGACATATTCAAAAAATCAGCCAGGGTCAAGAGACTCGCGGGATATGTCCGAAAACCAGGTCGAAACTTGAAGAAAGTGAAAAGGGATAGGACCCAACTTCTCCATCACCACCACTGATCAGTCAGCCACACTTCCTTCGATCAGACTTGAAGAAGGGACTTGTGATAGGGTTGAATAAGCCCGTGGCGGGCACGTGAGATGAAGAAGCTGCACGACGTGACACTTCAAATTGGAATGACTCTCCTGCCCGGGCCCCGGGATCTCCCTCGGGAGATTCACCCAAAATGGTCAGCCAGAAGATCCCCCCGGGCTCACCCCGAGAGATTAGGCCCCGAGAGTATCTCGGGAGGCACCGCATCTGCACTCACCCGTGCCGAAGGGCCCCGAGATCAACTCGGGAGGCAGAGCCCCAGTAACAGCCGAACTCGAGTATAGACCCCCCCCCCCCCGACCTACCTACGGATAAGGTTCCCAATCACACGGAGTCATCACGACCCTTAATTAGTGTCACAGGCTGAAGCAGGATAACGACGCAGACCATTTCAATGGCTAGTCGGTAACCACCGAAAGTGGGGGGGGGGGTGACAACGTGGCGCAAGTCACGGAGACGTGGCATAGATCGAGGACACGAGCCTGGTCTACGGACTTCGGTATAAAAGGTAGTGTAACCCCTTCGGTAAAGGGGTTATGCTCTCTCAACTCTTGACAGATTCTTTACTTTCCACAACCTTTTCTTCTCGCGCAGACACTGACTTGAGCGTCGGAGTAGACTCCGTCGGACCCCTGCCGGCGTGCCCCCAAACGCTTGTGTTAACTTTGTAGAATCCCAAGTTCCTCCCTATCTCAGCAACCACCACAGGGGCCAAGATTCGGTGCCTGGCCATTGTCGTCGACTCTTTCCAGAACATCATTGGTTCATTATTTTTATTCATGGACGTGTCTCTTATTTCTGTTTTCTGTAGTGGACATGATGACTTTTTATATATTTAGTAGGCTTGTATTTGTTTTTCGCGGACTTTAGAGTTGTTTTACATTTATTTATATCAGAGTTTACTTATTCTTAACTGCGTGGTTAATTGTGTTGTTTAACTTATAGTAATTTTTTTGTGTGATTGCCAGCCATGTGTGGCTGAGTTTATATATATATTGTGTTGAGTTGGATGTATCTTGAGCTTCATATTGTTCGTCGTATACGGGAGATGCTGCCCGATTATCTAGCAAGCATGGGCCCTAGGGGCATGACATTCAATCCAACTAGCTAGTTCGACCAGAGGGCACCAGTCAATTGGTACATTCTATCAATTGACTGGTGTTCAAAAACCAAAACGATATCATTCTCCGATTAGGAGTCATTGATCGTTCAATGGTCATGTCAGCGATGAAATGTCCATAGCAGTCGATTAGTGGTTACAACAATCAACTAGAGGTAGCAAAAATGATGGATCTTCAGCCATCATCCACATTATTATCAAAGATATGAATCTCCTATCGACCTCATGTGTAAAGGTCTTCATTGTCAATAATCTTAAAGTGAAAAAGGAGAAGAGCTCCTGCGCAAAAGTGAAAATCTTCTTACTTCTTTATTTTGTATTTCCTTTGTGTTGAACATGTAACCATATTGTAAGAGGTTTCTCTCCCTTTGATTTTGTTAGAGAAGGAAGAAAACAACTAGGTGGTAGTCGTTAGGACAAAGGAGGTGGTGAACTAAGTAAAACAAGGTTAGTAGCTTGTGTTCTTGTTTTGCTTGTGTCGCTTCAATTTTTATGTTGTTCAACATCATCTAAGCGATTGGAGGTATTCAACCCCCTCCCCTCCCTTAGCTCTCTCATATCTTAATATAAAGCACTTCTCTTCACATTGAGAAATGATAATTTTGATATTCTTGTTTCATATATTAAATCGTTTTGTACAAGATTGAATGTAGATATACTGACGATGAGTGCTTATTATAAGCATTCTAGTCATTCATACTGGCAAAAGGATACTATCACAATGAACATCACTTTTATTATGATATATTTAATATTTCAATATATTTTTAGTTGAAAGAATTAAATTCTATATTCAACGATGTGACAATAGAACTTCTTATATTTAACTCTATTTTACACCCAAAAGATAATTTTAAATAGTTCAACATCAATAGGATTTGTATTCTTACTAAGAAGTATTATGCTGACGACTTAATTGAATAGGAAATGCATCATTTGAGGTGTCAGCTATGATAATATGAGCTCTATGTAATTTGTCTGAAAATTTTCAAAAAATATCCACTATCTCATAATTATGCAATGGTTATTTGAAATAAAAAGTTGCGATAGAATCATTTGATCAACAAGTTCACCTATCTAGTTTTAACTTTGCTTATTTCCATCGTAACTACAACGTGCACATTTTCCACATGAAACCACTACAAGAATAATGCTTTTTAAGGACACGCATAAATATCCTTGTATTATACATTTAATGATTTTAATATTACAGTGACATCATAAAAAAACATTAAATAAAGTGATTTCGTGTTAAACCCTTTAACAATCTTGACATTTGTTTAATATTATTATAAAATGTTAATGCACGTCAAAAGTGTCTTAATTTTAGGGATATAATGACAATTGAAAATGTCAAGCAAGAATCATGCTTTATGCCATCAGAATAAGGATAAATTTAAATGTCATCTAAATTAATTTATATTAATCATCATAAGTGTCGGTTATGATAATTTATAATGACATTTTAAAATATCACTTTAAGTTATCTATAATGACACTAATAAATATCATTTATAATAATTTATAAAAATATTAAAAATTGTCATTTATATTTATTCAAATATATAATCTTAATTCAAAATTTATAGAATAGAAAATATTTTCAAAATATCAAAGAACTAAAAGATAATTTTTAGCCATCTGACAACCATTTGAGTCAAATTTATAAAAGCAATACAAATTATAGTCTTTTACATCTAAAACTAGCTATACATTAATAAAATGTAGTCAAAACATTAAGTTTTAACTAAAAAAATTTTGCAAAATAAAAACCCTACTATTTGCTATGAACCACTTTCAAGTTTCAACAATCATATTATAAGCAAAACTCAAGTACGTGTCAACTATAAATATAATGCATATATTTGTATAAGTAAAATAAAATAATGAAAATAATTTAAAAATTAAATATTATACCATATAAGAAATAAAAAAGTACTATTCCATACGCACCTAATAGTAGTTTTTGCTTACTCTCAATTGTAAATATATTTCATATTTATTTAAAATTTAATAACATACTAAATATAAAAAATAATAATATTTCAGTAAAAGGTTAAAATCATACCAGATGAAAAAACCAAATTATCATTCCTCCAAGTGTATACTCAGACCTATGTAAAAGGGCATTAGGTCTAATTAAATTCTTTTCTTGTTCTAGTACAATTTGTACTTCATAGCATTTTGGTCCTAGTGTCTATTGTTGGTGCAATTATCTGTTGATGCAGTCTGGCCCTGATTATTGTTTTGGTGTTGACATCGATTTAAGTTTAGGTGGATGATTATTGATTATGATTAAGTCCTGATCGGGGATCAGGCATGGTATGGAAAATCCTAGTCTGGAGGGCTAGGTGTTGGAAAATCCTAACATGGAGGGTTAGGTGTTGAAAATCCTAGTCTGGAGGGCTAGGTGCTGGAAAATCCTAACCTGGAGAGTTAGGTGTTGAAAAGTCCTAGCTTGGATGGCTAGGTGTTGGAAAAGTCCTAATTCGGAAAGGTTGGGTGAAAAGTCCTAGCTTGGAGGGCTAGGTGAAAAGTCCTAACTTGGAGGGTTAGGTGCAAATTCCCATCCTGGAGAATTAGGTGAAAAAGTCCTGGCTTGGAGGGTCAGGTCCTAGCTTGGAGGGCTAGGTTTGGAAAGTCCTAATCCGGAAGAGTTGGGTGAAAAGTCCTAGCTTGGAGGGCTAGGTGAAAAGTCCTAGGTTGGAGGGCTAGGTGAAAAGTCCTAGCTTGGAGGGTTAGGTGCAAATTCCCAACTTGGAGGGTTAAGTGAAAAATCCTTGGCTTAGAGGGCTAAGGTGAAAGAGAACTTAGCTTGGAGGGCTAAGTTTACGTCCCTGGATCGGTCTGGTGATCGGTCAGGGAAGCTGGCACGCTGCCCTGTTGTGGATCGGTCTGGTGACCGATCCAGCAACGACTGATCGGTCTGGTGACCGATCAGGGAGCATACAGTGAGGTTGGGAACCTACTGTACTGCTCCTGATCGATCCGGTGACCGATCAGGGAGTGTGTGTTTCATCTATTGCTTGGCTCCTGATTGGTCGGGTGACCGATCAGGGAGTGAACAGTTGAGGATGAGTTCTCTTGCTGATCTGAACCTGATCGGTCTGAAGACTGATTAGGGTCACTGTGCAGATCGTTCCGGAGAACGATCCAGCATCGCAGGTTCCTCACTATGATCGATCAGGCTCTAGCCTGATCGGTCTGGTCATGATCTGATCATCTGGTGACCGATCAGGAGGCTGCCTGATCGGTCTGATGACCGATCAGGAGGTCTGGACTACGAAGCTCAGAAATCACCCAAGAAAGGGGTGGATCATTCGAGTGATCGATCCACAACCTGGGATCGGTCCGGTGATCGATCTAGGAGAAGTCACAAAGAAATCGCGATTTCTGATTGAGCGTTGGGGACCGATCAGGCTCTAGCCTGATCGGTCTGGACCTAGCCTGATCGGTCTGGTGACCGATCAGGAGTCGCTTTGATCGGTCGGGTGACCGATCACTTTAATTCAAATTGCACTGTCAGATGCTCTGATCGCGTCTGACCGTATCCGATTCGCTGATGTTTGCCTCTGATACTTGATTTACTGTGTGATATACTGCTCTAACAGTCTGATTAAGCTGCAGGTGACAGGGGAGGATTCAAACACTCAAGGAGAAGTCAATGGAGGCTTTCCTTGGAGCAGGTTTGTCCATTTCTCATCTCAGGTTGCAACGGCTGGAGCTGCAGGACTGAAGCTGCTGACTGAAGCTTGGCTGAGGGAGCTCAGGAAGTTCAGTAAGGGTTCAGTGTAGCTGGCGTTGGCAGTGAGGCAGCTGGAGGCTGCTGGAGATGAGGTCACTTGATGCTTGGTGGAGAAACAAAAAGGAACGGGAGACAACTTGGTGGAAGCAGAGAAGCATTCGAAAGCTTACAACTTGTGTTCTTGAGTTCCTGTGCCTTGAGTTCTCCACATCAAGCTTGTTGTGTTCTTGAAGTTTCCATCATTCTGAGCAAGCTATCGAGAAGCAATCATCCATTACTCGAGCACTTGAAGGAGAGAACGAGAGGCTTGGAGTCCGACAGTGGGAAGACACGAAGAAGGGTTCTTGCGTGAGATCGCCACTGGGTGGAGCTCAGGGAAGCTTGCTGCGTTCTTCTCTTTGCTGGGTGTTTGAGTAAGATCTTTCTTGTTGTTTCATTGAGCTTAAACATTTATCTGATTGAAACGCTGTGGAGAGGTTTCTCCACCGAGAAGGAGGTTGCTTTATATCCGGTGATCACCGGGGCTTGATCTGCCGACGATCAAGGGATCACCCACCTTAAGGGCACGCCAAGGAGTAGGGGCAAGTTATCCCCGAACCTTGTAAACCCTCTTGTTAGCGATCTTGGTAGCTGTGGTTGTTAGCTTTCATCTTTGTTTTTAGTTTACTGCACTGTTTTGTTTTTCCTTTGCTTCTTCCGCTGTGCTACTGATAAGCTAAGTGCAGAAAACTTGCTAAGTTCTCAAAGAGAAAGTGTTGGCTATATTCACCCCCCCTCTAGCCATCTCGTCACCAACAAGTGGTATCAGAGCTTGGGGCTCTGTTTACGGCTTAACATCTAAGAGTTCTCAACAAGATGGCTTTGAGAGAAGGCTTCTCCACCACCCGACCTCCATTCTTTGATGGCGCCGACTTTCAGTATTGGAGATCAAAGATGGAATACTATTTGAAGATGGATATCCATACTTGGTTCACGGTGAAGGAGGGATTCATTCCTCCTAACGATGACGAAGGCAAAGAACTCGAGTCTTCACGGTGGACTACCGAACAAACACGAAAGAGTGAAGTCGACGCGAAGGCGGTTGTCACTCTACAATGTGGCATGAACAAAGATCAACTCATCAAAGTTGGTCCTTTCACAAGTGCCAAGGACCTGTGGAACAAACTCATTGAGCTTCACGAAGGCACTCGGGACTCTAGAATCGCAAAGAGGGATTTGTTCCTCAACCAACTTCAAAATCTCTCCATGAAGGAGAATGAGTCGGTAAGTGAGCTTCATAGTCGTTTCAAGGAAGTCCTCAATGGGCTTCATTCAATTGATGAAAAGGTCGAGAACCGAGACCTTGTGAGGTATGTTTTGAAAGCATTTCCAAGGAATGCTTTGTGGTCATCTATGGTGGATGCCTACAAAGTATCCAAGGATTTATCTATTGTAAAATTAGATGATTTATTTTGTGAGATGGAGTTGCATGAAATGGCTAACAAAGGCCCCAAGGAGAAGGGGATTGCCTTAGTTGCAGGGGACCGAACCAACAAGAAGAAGAAGGAGAAGAAGAAGGAGAAGGAGGTCACATCATCTTCATCCTCTTCCGAATCCGAGTCCAATTCCGAGAAAGATGGTAGCAGCTCCTCTTCATCCGAAATGGCCAATTTTGTGAGGAGGATGATGCGAAGGGATCGACGTTTCAAAAGTAGAGGTAACACTAGTGAATCCAAACTTGATAAGAATAATGCATCTTGTTTTGAGTGTGGTAGGAAAGGACATTTCAAGAATGAATGTCCAAAGCTTAAGAAGGAGGAGAAATCCAAACGAAAAGAAGAGAAATTCAAGAAGAAGAAGAAAGCCTTGAAGGCCTCTTGGGGTGAGTCATCCTCTAGCTCATCCGATGAAGAAAAGGAGGAGAAGAGCACAAGGCAAGTGGCACTCATGGCTCTTGGAGAGGAGAGCAGTGATAATTTTTCGAGCTCCTCAAACGCGGCTTCATCATCTTCGGATGATGAAGAGGTAACTTCTCCAGAGCTTGAAAAGTGTTATAGGGCAATTGCATATTTAACAAGTATGCTTAAAAAGTCCAAGAATAAGGTTAAGCATTGCAAGTAGAAATTGATCAATTGAAGGCTTCTAGAGATGATAACATTGATGATTTGCATGTCGAATTGCTAGAAGATGAAATCAAATCAGTGAAACATGAAATTGAAAATTTGAAATCCTCTAAGGTGGAGGAAGTAAATGACTTGCATGATAACTTGTTAGTAGAGGAAAACCAATCTTTGAAGAGTGAGGTTGAGAAGCTCAAGAATATTCTTGGGAAGTTCTCAACTAGCTCTAAGACCCTAGATATGATTCTAAATGCCCAAAGGGCAGTCTACAATAGGGCCGGTATTGGTTACCGCCCTAAAGAACCCTCATTTGTGTCTCTCATGTCTAGGACTGACATGAGACAATCTAGGACACCCAAAACTCAAAAGAAAGTTGTCAAGGCATGGGTGCCTAAGTCATGTTTAGTTGATGCTTTAGGTCCCAAGGTTTGGGTACCTAAAACTTCTATTTTTCGAATTGTGTAGGTTATGATTGAGGGGGAGCACCTATCAACGTGGTTCGTTGATAGTGGATGCTCCAAACACATGACCGGGGATAGATCATTGTTTACCACACTTCACAAGAAAAGTAGAGGTAATGTATCATTTGGTAACAATGGTAGTCTTAAGGTCATAGGAATAGGAGACATTCAAATATCCGAATGTCTTAGAATCTCAAATGTCCTTCTAGTCAAGGGGATGAAATTTAATCTCCTAAGTGTCAGTCAATTGTGTGACACGGGTTACACAATTGACTTCCAACCAAGTCAATGTCTAGTTAGACAAAATGACACCTTGGACACGGTACTAGTAGGAGCAAGAGTAGACAATATTTGTCAAGTTTCATTTAAAAGTGCTACTAATGCTTTTGCTAAGTGTCTCATGTCAAAAGAAGAAGAGTCCACTCTTTGGCACCGGAGGCTAGCACATGTCAACATGAAGAACATCCGGAAGTTGGCCAACAAGGGACTAGTCCGAGGCTTACCAAGCATCAAGTATGAGAAAGATAGACTTTGTGATGCATGTCAAATGGGTAAGCAAACAAAATCTGCACATAAAGGTAAAAGCACTGTGAGTACTTCCAATGCTTTAGATTTACTTCACATGGATCTATTTGATTGTAGTACTATCATATCATTGAATGGAAGTAGGTATTGCTTTGTGATTATTGATGATTTCACTAGATATACATGGACCTACTTTTTGAAATATAAGGACCAAACCTTAGATACTTTCATTTCTTTTTGTAGAAGAGTTGAAAATGAAAAATCATCAACCATTAAGACAATTAGAAGTGATCATGGAGGTGAATTTCAAAATCAAAGGTTTTTAGAATTTTGTTAAGATAGAGGTTATAAGCATGAGTTCTCTACTCCTAGAACACCACAACAAAATGGTGTTGTAGAGAGAAAGAACCGTGTACTTCAAGAGGCTGCACGAAGCATGCTCAATGAGTACTCACTCCCGAGTTACTTATGGGCCGAAGCTGTAAATACAGCTTGCTATGTGCAAAACAGAGTCCTGATTCATAGGTTTCTAGGAAAGACTCCCCATGAACTTTGGTTTGGGAAACCACCTACGGTTAAACACCTTAGGGTGTTTGGTTGTAAGGTATTCATCCTAAACACCAAGGACCATCTTGGAAAGTTCACGGCAAAGGCTGATGAAGGGATACTAGTCGGGTACTCCCTCGTTAGTAAAGCCTACCGAGTCTACAACAAGAAGTCTAGATTAGTTGAAGAGTCTGCTGATGTGGTCTTTGAAGAAGTTCCAAAATCAAGTGACCAATCAGAAAATGTAGGAGGAGTTCAACTCGAACTTAGGAGACTAAGTTTGAATGAAACTCCAAGTATTGTTGATGGTGATGAGTCTGATGACGGTGAACCTAGACAACCCACTGATCAGCCGGATCCTGAGGCTGAACTTGGGTCTAGTGAACCTGTTCAAGAAGCACCACCAACTCCTAAGCAAACTAGATTAGCCTCTAGTCATCCTCAAGATCAAATTGTTGGAGACATCCATCAGGGGGTTAGAACTAGATCATTCTTCCGGAATGAGGCTAATGAAGTTGCCCTAATTTCCGAAATTGAACCTAGGAAAATTGATGAAGCATTAAATGATCCCGATTGGATCATTGCAATGCAAGATGAACTAGGTCAATTCGAGAGGAATCAAGTTTGGGACTTAGTCCCTAGACCCAAGAAGACCTCCATTATTGGAACCAAATGGGTATTCAAGAACAAATTGAACCATAAGGGAGAAATCATTAGAAACAAGGCACGCTTGGTAGCTAAGGGCTATAGTCAAGTTGAAGGCCTTGATTATGATGAGACTTATGCTCCTGTGGCACGATTAGAGTCCATCCGATTGATGCTAGCATTTGCAGCACATCGTGGTTTCAAATTATATCAAATGGACGTCAAATCGGCCTTTCTAAATGGTTTGATTAAAGAAGAGGTCTATGTCGAACAACCTCCGGGGTTTGAGAGTACCGAATTTCCAAACCACGTGTTCAAGCTCAAAAAGGCACTTTATGGCCTTAAACAAGCACCCCGGGCTTGGTATGAGCGGTTGTCGACATTCCTAGTTGAGAAGGGCTTCGTTAGAGTCAATAGACCCTACACTATTTCTACGAAGAGATGGTGAC
>JAGFNQ010002943.1:272449-328851 GCA_024364735.1 Boesenbergia rotunda | reverse complement strand
CATGATAGGTAGTCTGCTATACCTCACAGCCAGTCGACCAGATATACTATTTGCTGTAGGTATGTGCGCTAGGTATCAAGTTTGTGCCAAGGATTCTCATTTAATTGCTGTTAAGCGAATTTTGAGATATCTCAAGGGCACAATTGGTGTAGGTCTTTGGTATCCCCGTACCGAATCTTTTGACTTGATTGGCTATACGGATTCCGACTACGCTGGATGTAAGTTGGACCGGAAAAGCACTAGTGGGGGTTGCCAATTCTTAGGTTCGTCCTTAGTAAGTTGGTCGAGTCGGAAGCAACATTGTGTTGCTCTTTCCACTACCGAGGCAGAATATATCGCCATGGGAGAGAGTGTATCGCAATTGTTGTGGATGATTCATACCTTAGAGGACTATGGATTGAGTTACAAGGGTGTGCAAGTGTTATGTGATAACATTAGCACAATTAACTTAACCAAGAATCCAGTCCATCATTCTAGGACAAAACATATTGAAGTAAGACACCACTTCATTAGGGATCATGTAACTAGGGGGAACATCATACTCTCTCATGTAGAGTCCAAGTCAAACCTAGCTGACATTTTCACTAAACCACTTCCTGAAAATGAATTTAGTTTCCTAAGACGGGAATTGGGAATGTGTCGCGCTTCATGATTTTCAAATTGCATTCAAAACCCTTCATGATTATTTCGAAATTGTTGGGAATCAATTGGGTAACTTTGGGGACATCTCACACAAACTATAAGGTTCACCAAAACATTTTTGTTTGCTAGACATAGGGTGAGATGTTAGGATCAACTCAATTTCTCAAAATGTCAATGCATCCCTTGAGAAATTAAGTTGACGAGATAATAATCACGGTGGTGACCAAGTATGGGGAAAACCATTGCATAACATATGTGTACATGGCTCCTTGATCATATTTGGACATTCCAATCAAGGAAACTTGATTGGAACATTGGATTTGACTCAAACTTGATTGATTTTGCTTGATTGATTGTTGATTGAGTTTGACTCCATTTGTATGGGTCAAAGTGATTGTTGAACCTATAAGGACCTTTGATTCTTGTTAAGGGATCAAGTTTAGTCAGGAAATCATGTCCAAGTTCGATAAAGCTCATCAGATCTTGGTTGAAAAGTTTCAGAAATTCTGAAACTGAACATTTCAGTTCGTATCAGGGAATATCAGGAACCCTGATCGGTCACCGGACCGATCAGGCATAGGGCTGATCGGTCCCTGGACCGATCTGGCTTCTTCCTATGGTGTTCGGTCCACAGACCGATCAGCGAGGCAAGCCGTGATCTTCCGGAATTTGACTAAGTGTACTGAGCTAGCCTGGATCGGTCCCTGGACCGATCTGGCACCCTATGGTGATTGGTCCACAGACCGATCAGGGAGCTCAGCAGTTTTCCTCTAGACCCTACTGTTTGTCTCCTGATCGGTCAACCGACCGATCCGGAGCGCGTCTGATCGGTCATCCGACCGATCAGGACTGGGCCAGTCCGATCAGGCTATAGCCTGATCGGTCTGGGTGCGATCAGATCGAACGGTGATCCGTTCAAACGCATTAAATTCTGGTTGGTGGACCGATCCACCAACCGATTAATTTTGCAAAACCCTCTTCAGCGCCGAACCCTAGCGCCGAAACTCCTCATCTGCGTGACCTTGCTTGAGCGAGAGCACTCTCCTGCGTCTCTCCCACTTCGTGCGTGCGATTGCGTGCGGAGATTCCTACTGGTGTCTTCCTGTTCCCTGCGAGCTCCCCACTTATTCCAAGCTCTCTGCGTCCGAGAGTTTCTATTGCGCGGCCTTTTTCTCTCTCAAACTTGAGGAACTAGCTTCTTCCTCCCTTGCGCAAGCTCACCCATGGCGCCTAAGTAAGCTTTGATTTCAGTTTTTCTACAAATCTCTTCATGGATTATATGGATGTGAAGCTAACCATGTTTTGGTTCTTGTTCTTGCTGTTGTGCCGTGATCCTTTGCCCGTGACCCTACTTTCTTACCTTATGTCTATGATCGAATCTATCTATCTTTTGATTGGGTATCATCTTATATGATCAATTCTTGTTTTGTTTGATCGATCTTATCAAATAATTTGAATTCTGTGTCATGATCAATTCAAAACCCTATAGAAAGTCTTCCAAGGGGAAGGAACGTATGGAGGATAGTTCTAAGGGCAAAGGCCCTTCGTCTTCTACACCTCCTATGAGGCCTCCGTCTCCCCCGCATCCTAGATTTCAGAACATTCTCTATGCCCTAGAATTTCATTGGCACAATTTCAAACTAATGCCATGTCGGTCAGTGGACCAAACTTTTGTTTATGAACATTGTCCTACGGTGAGAGGAATCATTGAGTACTATGAGCTTCAAAACATCCTTTTCTTGGAAAGACCAATCAATGTTGATTTGGTCTCTGAATTCTACAATAATCTGGCCAATGGGGAGGGCACGGGGTGGCGGACCCGTGTCACCGGTGTCGATCTTGACTTTACCCTATCGTCCTTCACTATGTTTCTAGGTTGTCGTCGCTCCGAGAATGATTTCTCACTTTATCCATATCTTCCTGACCCTCTTCCTGTCCCCTTTACTGGAGTCACTCCTGACTCCATCTATGAGCATTTTCTAGGTCACCCCAGGGCACGGGGCTCTGGTGCGCACCCCCATACATTTCCTACGTTTCCTGCTCTTCATCTATCTCCCATTGATTATGTTCTGTTTAAGATTATCACAAATTGTCTTCTTCCAACTACGTCAAAGCATCTTGATGAGATCCATCCATTCCACTGCCTGATGCTTTACGGGATGCATCTGCAGTTAGATTTTGACATAGCACCGTCCATCTATTTCTCCATCATTGTTCATGGTCTGAGGTATGGTCAGACGATCTATATGCCATTCGGTCATATCATCACTGCCTGGCTGCAGTCCGCTGGGATCGATGTCTCACAGGGTCGTACGGTACCTATGGTGCGACAGGACTGCCGACTTGATCGTCGCATGCTGGCCCAGTCCGGTATTGTTGTCGGATCACGAGGGTTGCGTTGGAAGAATCAGAGGCACATGGGGGAGTTTCCAAGAGCAGCCCATTCCCGGGAGCAGCCCGCTGATATAGATGATTATGATGAGTGGGCTCCTGACCTTTGATGGCAGATTGCGGAGTTAGAGCGGTTGCTGCAGCACGAATTGCATATCTCTGAGCTCTGGCGACAGGAGGTCCGCTCAAAGTTTCAGACTTTTGATCACCGTCTCGATGCTTTAGCCTCTGATGTCTCTGAGATGCATTCCTTCCAAGACAGATGGTATGCAGAATGGTATCATCATACATTTCCTGATGGTGCATCTCCCAGTGGCCCTTCACCAGGAGATATCATCTACATTGATGATTCGGACGATGATCCAGCTGACGATTGACCACTCTGTGTTCGTGTTTGATGTTTTTGACGGCTGTGTACATCCTGACTTTTGTCTGGTCTATCTTGCTTAGGATGTTACTGTTTTGTTGATGCTATGATGACTACTATTTGCAATTGTGCTATATTGCCATGATTATGTTTTTCTCTCCTGATAGTATGCCTATTGTTGATGCCATGCTGTTTATATGACTATGATCTGCATGTTTGCTACACTGCCATGCTCATGCTCGTAATGTCTACCTGATACATATACATGTTATGGCATGCATTGCGAGTTAATAATTCGTGTTCATATGATGCATGTGATTGCTATATCTTGCTCTATCTTTTTCACATGTGTTCGTATGGTTATCCAACAACCTATCACATCTTTGTTGATTTGGGATATCCCTAGGGTTGAGGGGGAGTTTGTTTTAATCTTAACAACCCTTCTAGCCCCTTTTCGGTGTTCAACAAAGGGGGAGAGTGTGGATTGGTTAAGTTTAGGATGATCATGTTGTAGGGGGAGGATCTGGATTCCCCTATGATTCTAAAGTTGAGAAATATTGATTGAGATCCCTAAACTTAGATCGGGTTGTTAAACAACAAAAAGGGGGAGATTGTTGATGCAGTCTGGCTCTGATTGTTGTTTTGGTGTTGACACCGATTTAAGTTTAGGTGGATGATTATTGATTATGATTAAGTCCTGATCGGGGATCAGACATGGTATGGAAAATCCTAACCTGGAGGGTTAGGTGTTGAAAATCCTAGTCTGGAGGGCTAGGTGCTGGAAAATCCTAACCTGGAGGGTTAGGTGTTGAAAATTCCTAGCTTGGAGAGCTAGGTGTTGGAAAAGTCCTAATTCGGAAAGGTTGGGTGAAAAGTCCTAGCTTGGAGGGCTAGGTGAAAAGTCCTAACTTAGAGGGTTAGGTGCAAATTCCCATCCTGGAGAATTAGGTGAAAAGTCCTGGCTTGGAGGGTCAGGTGCCTAGCTTGGAGGGCTAGGTTGGATGGAGTTCTAACTCAGAAGGGTTGGGTGAAAAGTCCTAGCTTGAAGGGCTAGGTGAAAAGTCCTAGTTTGGAGGGCTAGGTGAAAAGTCCTAACTTGGAGGGTTAGGTGCAAATTCCCAACTTGGAAAGTTAGATGGAAAATCCTTAGCTTGGAGGGCTAAGGTGGATGGAAACTTAGCTTGGAGGGCTGAGTTTGAGTCCCTGGATCGGTCTGGTGATCGATCAGGGATTCTGGCACGCTGCTCCTTCGTGGATCGGTCTGGTGACCGATCCAGCGATGACTGATCGGTCGGGTGACCGATCAGGGAGCACACAGTGAGGTTGGGAACCTACTGTGCTGCTCCTGATCGATCTGGTGACCGATCAGGGAGTATGCGTTTCACCCATTGACTGGCTCCTGATCGGTCTGGTGACCGATCAGGGAGCGAGCAGTGAGGTTGAGTTCCCCTGCTGAACTGCTCCTGATCGGTCGGGTGACCGATCAGGATCACTGTGCAGATCGTTCCGGAGAACGATCCAGCATCGCAGGTTCCTCACTATGATCGATCAGGCTCTAGCCTGATCGGTCTGGTCATGATCTGATCGGTCTGGTGACCGATCAGGAGGCTGCCTGATCGATCTGATGACCGATCAGGAGGTCTGGACTGCGAAGCTCAGAAATCTCCCAAGAAAGGGGTGGATCGTTCGGGTGATCGATCCACAACCTGGGATCGGTCCGGTGATCGATCCAGGAGAAGTCACAAAGAAATCGCGATTTCTGATTGAGCGTTGGGGACCGATCAGGCGCTAGCCTGATCGGTCTGGACCTAGCCTGATCGGTCTGGTGACCGATCAGGAGTCTCTCTGATCGGTCGGGTGACCGATCACTTTAATTCAAATTGCACTGTCAGATGCTCTGATCGCGTCTGACTGTATCCGATTCGCTGATGGTTGCCTCTGATACTTGATTTACTGTGTGATATACTGCTCTAATATTCAGACTAAGCTGCAGGTGACATGGGAGGATTCAAACACTCAAGGAGAAGTCAAAGGGGGCTTTCCTTGGAGCAGGTTTGTCCATTTCTCCACTCAGGTTGCAACGGCTGGAGCTGCAGGACTGAAGCCGCTGACTGAAGCTTGGCTGAGGGAGATCAGGAAGTTCAGTAAGGGTTCAGTGTAGCTGGCGTTGGCAGTGAGGCTGCTGGAGGCTGCTGGAGATGAGGTCACTTGATGCTTGGCGAAGAAACAAAAAGGAACGGGAGACAGCTTGGTGGAAGTAGAGAAATAGAGAAACATTCGAAAGCTTACAGCTGGTGTTCTTGAGTTCCTGTGCCTTGAGTTCTCCACATCAAGCTTGCTGAGTTCTTGAAGTTTCCATCATTCTGAGCAAGCTATCGAGAAGCAATCATCCATTACTCGAGCACTTGAAGGAGAGAACGAGAGGCTTGGAGTCCGACAGTGGGAAGACACGAAGAAGGGTTCTTGCGTGAGATCGCCACTGGGTGGAGCTCAGGGAAGCTTGCTGCGTTCTTCTCTTTGCTGGGTGTTTGAGTAAGATCTTTCGTGTTGTTTCATTGAGCTTAAACATTTATCTGATTGAAACGCTGTGGAGAGGTTTCTCCACCGAGAAGGAGGTTGCTTTATATCCGGTGATCACCGGGGCTTGATCTGCCGACGATCAAGGGATCGCCCACCTTAAGGGCACGCCAAGGAGTAGGGGCAAGTTATCCCCGAACCTTGTAAACCCTCTTGTTAGCGATCTTGGTAGCTGTGGTTGTTAGCTTTCATCTTTGTTTTTAGTTTACTGCACTGTTTTGTTTTTCCTTTGCTTCTTCCGCTGTGCTACTGATAAGCTAAGTGCAGAAAACTTGCTAAGTTCTCAAAGAGAAAGTGTTGGCTATATTCACCCCCCCCTCTCTAGCCATCTCGTCACCAACATACTGTTCCCTCGACGGGGAACACGTCCTCACCTACTCCTCTCAGGAGAATTTACCTGATGCCAACCGGCTCCTCCGGTTAGACTTTTGCCCAGCAGTCCTTCGTCAGGTGCCTAGCTGTCCTTCGCCGGGTCTTCAGTACCAAGCAGTCCTTCGCCTGGTGCCTAGCATTCTTTCGCTAGGTATTCGACTCCTAGCAGTCCTTCGCTAGGTGCCTAGCAGCCCTTCGCTGGGTCTTATGTTCCAGGCAGTCATTCGCCTGGTGCCTAGCAGTCCTTCGCTAGGTCTTTGACTCCTAGCAGCCCTTCGCTAGGACTTTCAATCTACACACTCAAGTAGCATATTAGATAAACATAACATCTTAACTTTTGAGCCCTTTTTCCATTATCAAAACACAGGTTCGACTTGGGTGCTGTCTACACCAACAGCTTTTTCAATCCGCGTGTCAGTCACGGGGTGTTGAACCCCATCACAGCTTATATAACTATCTTCTCTTTTCTTCTAGATCCCCCTTCCTTCTTGCACTTCTAATTTGTTACTAGCATCTTGCATTGGCACTCCAACACAGGACCAAAACCATTTTGTTCCAATCAATTATCAAAATATGAGGAAACAAAATGAGCAAGTACAGGTTAGTAAATAACAATATAAGATAAAATATAGAAGAGTTTATC
The DNA here is from genome assembly GCA_024364735.1 of Boesenbergia rotunda. Taxonomy (NCBI): domain Eukaryota; kingdom Viridiplantae; phylum Streptophyta; class Magnoliopsida; order Zingiberales; family Zingiberaceae; genus Boesenbergia; species Boesenbergia rotunda. The sequence goes on along the minus strand of JAGFNQ010002943.1, from coordinate 321,859 downwards.
ATCATTTGTTACTTGGCATTATTTGTCTTAGTTACTTTGAGTTTTTATGTTCTTGTTAGTAAAATTATCCTATGATGATATGACTAGACACAAATTGTTTGTAAAATTAGGTTGCTAGTGGTGGCATTGATAGTAGTATTGAGAATGATGTTGGCGATGGTAGTTATTCTGGAAGCGAACGACGTGGACAACAAGTCTCAGTGGTACAACCTTGGGTGAAGACGAGGGGGTGCTTGGGCCTGTGAGATTAACACAAGCGTTAAAGGGTCACACCGAAAGGAGTTCCGCGGAACCCTCTCTGACGCTCAAGTCAGAAGCCCTTCAAAATAAGAGAGAAGCAAGGGAGTAAATTGTTTAGAGCTAAGAGAATTCGGATCATTTTACCTAGGTGCCTAAGCACCTTATATAGTCGTCGTTCCTCTCCTTCGAGCACCCAGATGTTATTATAAACACCTTCCCTGTTTCCACGCATTATAGGTCACACTCGCCTGCCAGCTGTCATACGTAGGGGGATGCTGGTAACCGTCGCCGCGCATATTAAGTTTACCATTCTCATCATGTGTTATGAGTCGTAATCACCTGCCAGCTATCATATGCAGGGAGGGTGCTAGTAACCGTCGTTGCGCATATTAAGTTTACCATTATTATTTTGAGTTGTTCTCCCTTTTCGTCACTAGCGCTCTGTCCATACTTTAAATGTGCTTAGCGACTTCATGAATAAGATCCCGAGTGATAGGTCAATCGAGGCATAGCACTTGGCTACACTTCTCTCCCAGAATAGCCTCGGGCACTTCTCTCCCAAGATGACCTCGGACACTTCCTTTCCAAGTTGGTCTCGAGGACTTCTCTCCCAAGATGGCCTCGAGCACTTCTCTCCGGAGATGATCTCGGGCACTTCCCTCCCGAGTTGGTCTTGGGGACATCTCTCCCGAGATAGTCTTGAGCACTGCCGAAATGGCCTCGGGCACTTCCCTCCCGAGATGATCTCGGGCACTTCCCTCCTGAGATGGCTTCGGGCACTTCCCTCCCAAGTTGGTCTCAGGTATATCTCTTCCGAGATGGCCTCGGGCACTTCTCTCCCGAGATGGCCTTGGGCACTTCTCTCCCGAGATGGCCTTGGGCACTTCTCTCCCGAGATGACCTCGGACACTTCTCTCCTGCAATGACCTCGAGCACTTCTCTCCTGCCATTGTAGTCGCACCACGTAGTCTCCTCAAGCCACGTGTCTACCTTTGGCTAACATCCCACATTAGTGATATCAATAGTGCAAAAAAAATGATAATTAATGTTGATAATGTTAACCAACATATAACTATAGCTCAGGTAATTGTTTTAACATTGTGTGTTTTCTAAATTACAAATTTTGTTATAAAAATAGGCATGGTAGAATTATTAATAACTTTGTATTGTTATACGGTTGATCCGGGCGAGCGGTTTTTTATCAGGGATGAGAGCCCGGTCGGAGAAAACCCGGTTCAGCCCGGCTCAAGGACAGCAGAGGCCGGGGCGGGCAGAAGCTCAAGTCGGAATCAAGTTCACCCTGGGCCATGCTCTCGAGGCTGACCTCCCGAGGTCGAATGATAGAGGTCGAGCTCTCGAAGCTGACCTCCCGAGGTCGAATGATCGAGGCTGAGCTCTTGAGGCTGACCTCCCGAGGCCGAGCAATAGAGGCCAAGCTCTCGAGGCTGACCTCCCGAGGTCGAATGATAGAGGTCGAGCTCTCGAGGCTGACCTCCCGAGGTCGAATGATCGAGGCTGAGCTCTTGAGGCTGACCTCCCGAGGCCGAGCAATAGAGGCCAAGCTCTCGAGGCTGACCTCCCGAGGTCGAATGATAGAGGCCGAGCTCTCGAGGCTGACCTCCCGAGGTCGAATGATCGAGGCTGAGCTCTTGAGGCTGACCTCCCGAGGTCGAGCAATAGAGGCCAAGCTCTCGAGGCTGACCTCCCGAGGTCGAATGATCGAGGCTGAGCTCTTGAGGCTGACCTCCCGAGGCCGAGCAATAGAGGCCAAGCTCTCGAGGCTGACCTCCCGAGGTCGAGCAATAGAGGCCAAGCTCTCGAGGCTGACCTCCCGAGGTCGAATGATAGAGGCCGAGCTCTCGAGGCTGACCTCCCGAGGTCGAATGATCGAGGCTGAGCTCTTGAGGCTGACCTCCCGAGGCCGAGCAATAGAGACCAATCTCTCGAGGCTGACCTCCCGAGGTCGAGCGATAGAGGCCGATTTCCTGAGTCTCATTCCCCGCAAGGTCCCGTCAAAACTCTCCGTTAAGAGGCACCGTCATCACCTGACGTGGCCGCCCAACGTTAATTAGGGGCAGGATCACAGGCTGGCAAACTGTTGTGTCAGTCTCATTCCTCCGCTAGGACAGCCACTTACTTAGCTTAATCCCTGACTAATCTTCAACAAGATGTGACAGTTCGCACGCGGGAAGACCTTTTCGCCCCCCTATATAAACCCCACATGTGCTCCATAGCAGGGGATCGCTGCCATTTTGCAACCACTCCACTACATTGAGAGCTCTGTTTCGGTCCGACCTCCCAAGCTACAGCAGACCGGGTCGGTTCGGTGAGACCGAGTCATCTGAGGGAAAACCGATCTTCGCTTGTCGACAGGATCACCTGGCATAGCCGCCTAAAGTTAATGAGGCACAGAGGAGACAACTTCCATATGGTGTCAGGCGGCTGTGACAGTTTCCCAATATTAATGTGGCTGTCGCTATCGTGATCTGTCGATTGATCTTCTCTTAATGAGACATGACAGCTCGCACGCGGGAAGACCCTTTCTTCCCCCTATATAAACCCCATTTCAGCTTCAGGGAAGGGATCGCTGCCATTTTGCAACCACTCCACTACATTGAGAGCTCTGTTTCGATCCGACCTCCCAAGCTACAGCAGACCGGGTCGGTTCGGTGAGACCGAGTCATCTGAGGGAAAACCGATCTTCGCGGCCTCGGTGGCCTCCAGCCGAGTGCTGAGCTGATCTATTTTGCGGCCTGAGGCTGCCAGCACCTCATGCGTCCGTTCTAGATTGATGTTGTTCTCTGCTAATTGCGTTCGCAGGGAAATTACTTCATTTAGGAGTCGGGCCCGACCCTCGTCGCAGGCCGAGAGAGCACATTGAGTCAGTTGATGCTCTAAGCTCTCTATCTTGTACTCAGCCGCCCGGCGTTCCCTAACATTCGTGACCAGGGCCTTGGTGACCGCCTGGCCCTCAACCCACAGCTATACAAAAACGAACAATATGAGAAAAGAACGAAAAGGGCAAAGGTTAGGAAAAGGAATACCTTAATCAAGTCCATGGCAAAGTTGTCGGCCAGACTAAAAGGACTTCGCCCTTCAGTTAGTGCCAGGCCATGATCCCAAGCAGCAGCCAGATGACCGTGGAGGTTAAGTGGTTGGGGCTCGACCATCCGAAGTAGCGAAGTTTTGGAGGGAAGCTGTATCTCTACTAGGGCTCGGGGAAGGTCGTGCATGGCCAGAAGAGAGGCGGCCGCCTCTTCACTAACCATGTCAACGGCGTCCTCCGGGGGAGGAGGGACCGAGCTGGTGGCTAAACCCACCGGTCGGGGCGTGCTCGGCCTGGGCAAGGAGACCTCGGGCAAAGCAGCGCTGGATGTCGGAATCGAGATTCCCGGGCGAGGTGAAGCCGAGCGGGAGGTCGACAGCCGAATCCTGACTCGACTGGGCAAGAGAGCGGTCGGTTCTGGCGCCCTCTCAGGTTGAACCTGAATCGCGGGAGTGCTGGAGGAAGCAGCTTCTCGAGGCCGTTTCTTCTTCTTGTGCGCACGAGAAGAGGACGAACTCGTAGTAACAGTCTGCCTTCCGGCCTCCACGCGGACCTCCGGAAGGTTCGCCGCGACGTTTTGCCCTAGCACTTCCAATTCCGGGTCGCTCTCCGCCCCACCCGGTTGCCCGGGAACTGGTATCGCCCTCACAGGGGGCACATTTCGGAGGGCCAGCAGTTCGGCCGCCCGAGTGTTTAACGCTTCGTCTTCCAGGGCAAACTCTTCATCGAGGAGGGCATCCATCAGGGCCTGGGCTGCAAGTCAGAAAAAATTTTAGTTAGCATTAAAAAAGTTATAAATCAGAAGGGGAGTTTACCATAAGTGTCGGGTAGTCTGGCAGGGATCTGACTCAGCCGGCAGATATAAAGCACGGCCTCGTTCAGCAGTTTGCTGACGTGAAAATGACGTCCTCCAATTTTAGAAAAGGCCGATCGAAAGCTGGGGTCAGCCCGATACCTTCGAGGAGTGGCAGGGTGGTCAGGTAGTGCCTCTAGCCAGTTAAGTGGCCAGGACGCGGGCGGGGTGGTGCTTACGTAAAAAAAGTGGGATTTCCACCCTTTGTTTGAAGAAGGAACCTTGTCTAGGAAGACTGTGTTAACCCTAGCCTGGAAAAAGAAACAGTCGGGCTCTTGCATCTTAAGATAAAAGAAGAGATGAAAAACCCTAGGGGAAAGGGGAACTCGGAAGGACTCAAAGATGACCACCGTGCCGCATAGGATCCGAATCGAGTTCGGGGCTAGTTGGGAGAGGGATACCTGAAAATACCGACAGACCTCTACAATAAAGGGATGCAAAGGGAATCGCAGGCCGGCTAGAAGGTGATCCTTAAAAACGGTAAAATAGTTCACCGGGGCTTGATTAGGTCGATCGTCTCGTGAGGGGAGAATAAAAGGGTGATCTTCTGGAATGCGATAATCTATACGAAGGGTTTCTAAGGAACCCAGGCTCAAGGTCGAGCGAACAGCGGTATACCACGGCTCGGGTGCAGAAGATGAGCCGGCCATATGGTCGGACTCAGGAATTAATAGACGAGATTCAGGCAGGGAGAAGAGTACCTAACGTTAGGGCTCAGGATAAAACGCTGATCGCCGGAAGCACTGTTCGTCGGAACTCAAGGAAGTCAGGCAGCGGAGGTCGGACAGAAACGAAAAGAGAAGCGAAAGGCAAAGTGAAAAGGAGTGAAATGAAGGGATCAACCTATTTATACTACCGGCTAGGCAACAATGACCGTCGGATGGAGAGGAAAAAAATGGCGGGCTCCGGTCTCCATCGTCCGATCCGCGCAATTCCCCACGCCCCGAAGCTTCTCGCGAACGCCACGCGAAGCCGCGCCAATGACGCCTCGATACCGGAGGCATCCATTCAGTAGCTGACACGTGGTCAGGCATTGATGAATGATTGAGTGGGAGGTCCGGCGCGCGGGAGACTAACTCGGAGTGCAAAGAACGTACGGGAATGCGGAAAGGAAGTCAGGCCGACCGGGCCGGGAGCCTAGTCAGTCGGACTTGACGCCTCCTTCGACTAGACTTGAAGGGGAGGCTTGTGATCCGGGCGAGCGGTTTTTTATCAGGGATGAGAGCCCGGTCGGAGAAAATCCGGTTCAGCCCGGCTCAAGGACAGCAGAGGCTGGGGCGGGCAGAAGCTCAAGTCGGAATCAAGTTCACCCTGGGCCATGCTCTCGAGGCTGACCTCCCGAGGTCGAATGATAGAGGCCGAGCTCTCGAAGCTGACCTCCCGAGGTCGAATGATCGAGGCTGAGCTCTTGAGGCTGACCTCCCGAGGCCGAGCAATAGAGACCAAGCTCTCGAGGCTGACCTCCCAAGGTCGAGCGATAGAGGTCGAGTTCCTGAGTCTCATTCCCCGCAAGGCCCCGTCAAAACTCTCCGTTAAGAGGCGCCGTCATCACCTGACGTGGCCGCCCAACGTTAATTAGGGGCAGGATCACAGGCTGGCAAACTGTTGTGTCAGTCTCATTCCTCCGCTAGGACAGCCACTTACTTAGCTTAATCCCTGACTAATCTTCAACAAGATGTGACAGTTCGCACGCGGGAAGACCTTTTCGCCCCCCTATATAAACCCCACATGTGCTCCATAGCAGGGGATCGCTGCCATTTTACAACCACTCCACTACATTGAGAGCTCTGTTTCAGTCCGACCTCCCAAGCTACAGCAGACCGGGTCGGTTCGGTGAGACCGAGTCATCTGAGGGAAAACCGATCTTCGCTTGTCGACAGGATCACCTGGCATAGCCGCCTAAAGTTAATGAGGCACAGAGGAGACAACTTCCATATGGTGTCAGGCGGCTGTGACAGTTTCCCAATATTAATGTGGCTGTCGCTATCGTGATCTGTCGATTGATCTTCTCTTAATGAGACATGACAGCTCGCACGCGGGAAGACCCTTTCTTCCCCTTATATAAACTCCATTTCAGCTTCAGGGAAGGGATCGCTGCCATTTTGCAACCACTCCACTACATTGAGAGCTCTGTTTCGGTCCGACCTCCCAAGCTACAGCAGACCGGGTCGGTTCGGTGAGACCGAGTCATCTGAGGGAAAACCGATCTTCGCTTGTCGACAGGATCAACGGTCATGAGTGAAGGATATGAATCATTGAGGCATTGTTGATAATATTAAATGTAAGCTACTTCATTGATACATTGATGGAGTTATTGCAGGAGGTCGAATTGCATTCATAGATACAAAAGAAAAAGTGCATCACGTTCTTCTTAGTGAATCTTGATGAAAAGTTTGGGTTGATAGTGTTTTTGTGAAGAAGGTAAACCTAATTTGATCAAATGATGAAATATTTTGTTTCGAGAATATAATAGGAAGTACTGTCGTTCGATTATCTAAGTTTATAGTTTTGTATGACTAAATAGATTCTACATACATTAAAATTATATACTCTTTCATAGGAAAGAAATTATGTTTTTAAGGGAAATATTTATTACTAGTTTGAATTGTTTTTCTTAAGTGTGGTGTTTATAGTTGTGTGTGGTATTATAATTGTTTGAGTTATGATTTTATAATTGTGTGTATGTGATATTATAATTATATGTGGTATTATGTAATTGTGCAACGTGGGATATGTAAGATCGGTGGCGCCGATAGAGGAGGGATATCGACTCCTGCTTTGTTTCGTCTTTGGTTCGTTTAACTTCGTAATCAAATCGTTAGTAGTATAGCAGAATAATAAATGTAAAAGACAAACACATCAGACACGCGAGATTTATTTACTTGGCCAATCCCCCAAGGTCAGCACGTCCAAGACATATGTACTCGGTGTGAGTCCACTAGTGGTCTCCTTTTCGGAATTTCTGGAGGCGGAGAAAACCCGTCATATAGTATGATTTACAAGTACAGAATGATAAACTGAAAGATAACTTATAAACAAAAAGCAAACCAAACAAAATCGACGATCTTGACTAATCTAGAACTCCGAAGCGTTACGTATTTCCTTCTGGAGATAAAATTTTGATTAATAATTATCAGGATTATGATGAAAAGTCAACTTTAATAGATAATTCACTAGATAACTCTGTTATATTAATAATATCAATTCTGAAAAGTCAACTTTAAATAATTTTGAAATTTTAATTCCAAAAATTTGAAATTAAACAATTTAATAAATATAAATCAAATTTAATTAATTTAGAAAATTTAGATTTAATTAACTCAAAAATTCAGAAATAAATGCTAATTTAATTAATTCAAACATCAAGATAAATTCAAACTTCAAACTTAAATATTCTAATCAAGAAAATGATGAAACAAATTTAGAACTAGAAAAAAAATTCTAGTAAGTTTAGTAAAATTTTTAATTTATTTAATCATGATAAATCTAAATCTAACAATTCAATTAATATTTCAACCAAACAAGATAATCTAAATCTCAAAAACTCAAAATTAAATCATAAAAATCTAAAAATTAAATTCACAAATTTAAAGAGTGCTAATTCAAATTTTAACACCAAAAATTTAAATTACAATAAAGTGCCCTTTAATTATGAAACAATGAATAATCCAAAATTAAATGCAAAAAAAAATTGAATAATTATTATAATATACCATTTAATTATGAAACATTAAATAAGAATTTCAAATTTAAATACCAAAATTCAAAAAAGAATAATTAATTATTAATCCACAAGTCAAAAAAAAATATAAAATTTACGAACTAAATTTTTAATTAAATATCTTTAATTATGAAACTAATAAAATGCTATCAAATGAAACAACTAACTTAATAGTCATAATGTGTCAAAGTGGGTTGACATATTCTCAGTTCACACAATCTATATCAATTGAGAATTTGATATTTTATTAGAAACATAATTAAAATGCTTTGACTTGATTGACACATGAATAACTGTCATAATCATGCGTTTGCTTACTTTTTAACTAATATATCTGTCATATCATTCATGCTAGTCTATTTCCTGTTTAATTTAGAATGGCATTGATGGGTGGCTAACAAAAGCCTCTTATAAGTAATTGAGAGCACAGATAGTTGAGCACATAATTAGAAAGAGAATATAATGATATTGTTATAATTTTGAGCTAAAATGCTCTATTTATAGAGCCTGGAAAAACATATCCGGTGCTAATGTGGCACATTCGGGGCGTCTGTATTCGATGGGGGTGCCGGAGTTGGGTCAACTCTTATCCATGTCGCAACAATCGTAAAACAACTCTTTCTGAGATCCCGTATCAACTCCAAGCGGCTCGGAGCCAAGTCTGGCGCTCTAAACCAGTCTGGTTGCCCAAAATAGCTCTGGGTACCACAGTTCTGGTCAACCTCTAGTTGACCAGCCTTCTAGTGCTTTTTGGGTGATTTTTGATATATCGTCCGAAATTGAGCTCACCCAAACGCAACTTCCAACCATGTTCTTGAGCAATCTTCCTCCTCGGCTTCTCATATCTCGGATGTCCCACGTGTCCTTCTCACTCCATTGGTATACTCTTCCATAATTTTTCACCCCTTGAATGCACCGAACCCGTCGGCTCTCTTCCAGTATCCTCCTCGCTCACCGCATCTTCCGCACGATTTCTTATGCTTCTAAATTCCTACACACTTAAACACAAGGTATCAAAACCTAACAGTATATGACTTGACTCAGTTGACTATATCAAAATTATCCCCAGATACTTATAGGAATGAGATGACTTTCACTAGATTGATTTTTCATTATAGTAGGAATTGAAGTGCTTTCACTAGTTTCATGATCTCTCTTTTTTAAGAAAAATGATATTAATGTCTTTCCTTTCTTTGTAGCAGACCGGATCCTCTGTACCGAGATCTCCCCTGTACCTGTGTACCAACTCGCCGGCGATCGCCGGTGAGTCGTCCGATCGACGATCGGACACCACCAATAATTTTTGATCGTCGTTCCGTATAAGATGATATCCTCGGAGAATGGTGAACCCGTCGGGTATCGTCGCATCAGACGTCTCGTCGGATTCGACGGTGAATACGGTAACATCACAATTGCGGCGATACCCAACGGGTTCACCGTTCTCCGAGGATATCATCTTATTCGGAACGACGATAAAAAATTATTGGTGGTGTCCGATCGTTGATCAGACGACTCACCAGAGATCGCCGACGAGTTGGTACACAGGTACAGGGGAGATCCCGGTACAGAGGATCCGATCTGTTCTTTGTAGCAGATTGATATTCCATCCTGAAATAGTTCAAATTAAATCCTTAAATAAATAAGTAATATTTTACTAATGGCTCAAAGTACAGTCAATTATGTTGGGGATAGCTTAAGATAAAATGTAAATTATAATCTTATTCTAAAATAAAATACTAAAAGTTAAAGGCAACTAAATTGTAAAATATTGATAAAATCAAATGCAGTCAAATAGTGCTATTATAATCTAATTTTCTAAGTGATGTAAAATAATGACAACCCATAAAAAACAAATTATAAATCATTGTGATTTGTGAAGCTAATTAGTCGATACTTTGGAAAAAGGCCAAAACCAACACGGGAATGCCAACGTCGCAGCACGTGATGCTTTGGCAGCAAGCCAGCAAAGCCGGAACATGCTTTGGCTGCTCGACGGTTACCAGTGGCGTGGTCAGAATTATCAATAAGGGTAATTTTTGATTAAGAGACGATTTTCGAAAATTTCAAATATTAATATAAATTGATCAACATCAAAACTTAAACATGAGACATCAAATATTCACGGGACTTAACTCAATTGATCGATACCAAAACTATCCGGGTACTTACATAACTTTGGTTTGATCACGTTGGGTCAAATCAACTTCAAATCGATTCTGATTTGAACCAATATAATCCTTAGATTCAAAACATCAAATATACACAGAGTCTAACTTAATTTGGTTGATCAACATCAAAACTATCCGGGATACTTACATAAACTTGGTTCGACCATAATTTAAACAAATCAACTTCAAATCAATCACGAATTAAACCAATGTAATCCTTATCTCTGCACCTACTTGTCAGATTTATTTCGAATCCAATCCAATTTTAATTTAGCATTTTCATTTCATGTTCTATGAATTAGTTCATTCATTTATTACCATATATTTTATTTTTAAAATTCAATATTTATCATTCTAAATCAAGATATGTTCTTATAAAAGTTATACTTTAGGTCTTGAGGTTTCCAAATATATAATCAATTTTAATTTTTAATTTTTGGACGATAAACGACACACACACACACCAACCAAAGTGTCAGGGGGTGCGACCGCACCCCCTGATGCTAAGGTGGCTACGCCACTGACGGTTACCACAACAATGGGAGTCAGGAGACGATTCAACATGTTACGGCAGAAAGGAGAAGAAGAAAATATTAGGGATTTAGCCATTTAGAGTTACCTGTCCTGTTATTCTATACTATCCTCGGAGAAATAGCAGATATGCAAATGTCGTGAGGGTTATGCGGCAGCGCCAATGTAGGGGAGTCACTCCGATGTCGGTCAGTGTGCCTTCGCCCTTCGTCCTTCGCAGTGTCATTGAAGGCGCATGTCGGACGCTTGTTGAAGATGGGAATAAATCAAGCATATACAAATCACTTATTTTATTTTAATTTTTTTTGGTAGGAAGGACTGGGTTATAACCTAGTATAGCCCATAAAGAGATCTGTCTCTGATATCATTCCAGTTGAAAATCAAAATCACGGTATGAATCGAAATTTTAAACCTTAATCAGATCAAGCATTCAACCATATGAGAAGGTGATTTTGTTCTTTAAAAATGTACAATTGAAGTATTTTTAGAACTGAGATTTCAATATAATGCTATCTATCAAATATGATTTTGAGATGCCTAAGGATATGGAAAAGAATTAGGAGCATTGCTAGATTAACAAGTAATGGGAGGACTTTATGCAAATAATAAGGTTGAATACCATTTACTAACGTATTGCTCGTGTGAGAAAAAAACACCGTTGGTAAATACAACTCGATAATAAGAAAACTCTAGAAGAAACTCAGAGCTCCAAGTGATGGGCTTGTGTAGATTGATTTGGTTCAAGTTAGGTTTGATGGGCTAGTTTTGATCAAGCTTGAATTCATAAAAAAAAAAAATGTTTGACCTCAAGTGATGTCCTTAAGCTTGAATCATGTATGAACATGGGAATTACCTAGAGAGTTTATATTTTTTAAAACTCTTATCATACTTGATATTGACTTTCTATCACAAGAAATTTGGGATTTAACCATACCCAATAGACAACGATTTTTTTAAAAATCATTATCTTTTTTTCATTTAACAATAATTTTATTGAAAATCGTTGTTGTTGCCCTTTTTAAAAAAAAAAAGATAATGATTTTTAAAAATCCGTTGTCTTATATATGTCTAAGACAATAATTTTTTAAAACCGTTGTCTTATGTATGTCTAAGATAATGATTTTTTAAAATCATTGTCTATGACCTTATTTTTTGAGGCCTAAGATAGCAAATGTTAATCAACTGTTATCTATTAGCATTGCTTACATAGTAATAGACAACGATTTTATTAAACTGTTGTCTATGTGAAATATATTTTTCGCCACTCAGGCTTCAACACGTATGAAATAAAAAAGATATTTTTGGATAAAAATAATATTAAAGTAATTTTTAATTAAAAAATTCTAGTTAATTTTTTGAATTTAATCCCCACGAGATAGGGGATGAGGATTCCCGGATTAAACAGAACCGAGGATAGGGGCAAAGATAAAATTCAGGGGCGAGAATGATACTACCAGAAATAAAGCCTATTATAATATTTTCGTAGTGATACTTAATTTAAAATGTCATAATAAATAATTTTTATTGGCACTTATTAAAAAGGATTACTTTTAAAAATAAAATATCATATTAGATCATCAATATCATTACAATTTAATTCAACCTATTTATTTTTATTGTCCAAAACTTCCCTTTTCCCTCCGTCATTCCTTTATTCTTCCTTTCCTTCGTACCTTTTCTCTTCGCAGCTTCTTCCTTCTCCTCAGCAAGTAGGGAGGATCTCTTCTTCCCTCTCCACAACGAGCAAGTAGGATCCCCAAACTCTAGCCAAAATGATGATCCCAAATTGGAGGTCCAATCATAATTCTGCGATATGGTACTTCATACTCTTCATGCAAAAAGGTGGAACCGCCACTTCATCCTCTTCATGATTGGCATTTTTGTTGTGCATTCTTTATGTAAAGAGTTATGATAGAGAGCGTGAAATTATAACGTGAATGACGTAATACTTTTTATGTACACGTCCGATTGTCGTTTGGAGATCGACGATGGCCTCCAACCGTCGCCCCGAACAAAATTATAACCTAGGGGCATGGTGAACCTGTCGAGGATTGCTGCAATTGAAGTGTCACGTTATTCACGTTGAGTTTCATATTAAAAATTTATGTTGTCTATTATTTTTGTTTGATAAAATATCGAAATATATATAAGGATTAAAATAAAAAATTGGGCATAATTAAATTTATTTATAAAAATAATAATAAATAATAAATAATAATAGAGAAATAGATTATATGAATTAATGGAAATTACTGATTTTTTTTGGATTTCAAATGAATTATTTTATATTTTATAGGATAAATGGATATAAGAAACGTTTATTTAGCAATTTAATTAAACGAGGAAATATTTGAATTATAAATTTATATTTATTTTTCCTAACCCTAAAATCGCCGAAACCATTTCCATCGCGAGTCGCCTCCCTCTTCGCGAACTCCTCATCCCCGATGCCTGCGGTCGTCGCCTAGCCGGCTGCTCGCGAGCCCACCGCCAGCGCCGCGCTTCCCCGCCACTGTCTCCCCACTGCTGTCCATCTCGGAGGCCTGCGGCCGTCCCGAAGGCCAGCCGCCGGCCATCCTCTCGTGCACGCCGCGCGACGGACAGCATCCTTGTCGCTGGTCCCGCCCAGATGCCACCCACTGCAGAGGAGTAATCGATGCCGGCGCAGCCTCCGTCCAGGCGAGCAGCCAACGTCGGTGGCTCTACCTGCTTCTCTCGCACGCCCACAGTACCGCCGCCACCATGCCTCGCGCCGCTCTCATCATCGCCGCCTCACGCCGGTGAAGATTTTGTTTGTGCGTGCCAATAGCCGCGTCTTCGTGCCGAGCATGGCACTTCATGACTGTTGACATCTTGCCATGGTTGCCTGCCGCTGCTGCGTCGCAGACACCGTTGGTTTCTGTGCCTTGATCCCGTTCCCTTCCATCTGTCGACAGCCGCCGCCAAGAGTCATTTGCTGCCGTCGTAGAAGTAGGAGTAGAAGAAGAGAAGAAGAAACAGAAAGGTATATGATTCATTAAATGCGATTGGTAATTTAGTTTGATTTATTAATCAAATAATTATGGTTATGTTAATGAGTTATTGATTATTGATTATGGAATTGATTAATTGAATGTTGATATTGCTTGATTAGAGAATATCGAGTAACTAATTGTTGGGTTAAAATAGTGGCCTAAAGGAATTAACTTTATAGTTAGTCAAATTATTAATCACATTGATTTGATATCAATTAAGTATTCTTGAACTAATAATTAGTTGATTAATTGAGTATTACTTGAACTAATACATAGAAGATAAATACATAGAACAAGAAGATAAAGTCATAGAAGAAAAAGAAACAAACATCAGACAAGATACATGGATTTTGCATGGTTTGGCAAGTTCATCTATGTACACAACTGCACAAAGAGATTTTTTGTCTCCCCGTTACCACATATTACACGACCAATATTTTTCATGCTGAAAGTGCTACTCACTGTGTGATGATTTGCCTCTTATTTTATATGCTAAGGTGCTTAGAGCATGTAGTATCATTGTTATTAGGTTCATATGATATCAGTTGACAAGCCTAAAAGCCTGGAATGGTAAGTTTGGGTTAAGAACATCATGATAGGTTGGTAAACATATAATTTGCAAACCAGAACCTCCAAGTCAATAGCATTTGGTTGAGGTGAAAGGTTTAGAAGTGTTATCAACTTCCTCTAGAACTTCTTCTGTGAACTCTTTGGGTCTAGTCAAGGGTGTAGCCCTCGTATCCTTAGTAAGTGCATGTTGGGTCTCTTTAACCTTTAGCTTCATTGGGAGATGACCCCTAATAACTTGTACAGTGCATTCATCTTGTTTCAGATCTTCACTTGAAAAATTAGTTTTACTAGTATAATTAGCAATTGTTTTCTTTCAATGCCGAGACTAGAGAGTAAAATAACTTATTATTTTGACTTTTCTTCCAATTGTTTTAGTTAATATTTAAAATGTGCTTGTGAAATAACTTGTTATTTGGATATTTCTTCCAATTGATTTAGTTAGTATTTAAAATCTGTTCAATGCAACTCAAACTTGGAGCTATTTAAATCATCATGCATTATCTCAGGCAACGGACTTTATTCCCATATGACTATATAAACAAATGAAGAGAGGTCTCCTTGATCTTATAAATAGATGTTTGTCATGAATTGCTTAAAAAATTGAGAGAATTGATCAATTAACTTGTTAAAATCCAAATATTCACCCAAAGTTCTTAATCCTAACTTAAAGAATATAGGCTTATAAAGCTGCTTCATTAGACTGCAACTCACCATGTGAAACTAAATCGAAGTGTTATAATCTTTTAGGTTAAGGATTGACATCCACTCATAGGTTAGAATCATCATAATCTTAGTGTAGTCCAATGGTAGCTACACATTTACATAGATTGCTCTTTCCAACACCAAACCATATCTGAGATTGGATTCCCTCGCATAGCATTTTTCACAACTTGGCTTCAATAAGAGAGCCAACCCATTAACTTGGTCGACCCAACCACCAACTCAAATGAGAAAATACAAGTTAATATGATCTTGCTCATCTAAGCTTTCAAAACTCCTTTGTTAGATCGTAAGCTATTATACTACATTAAATTGAGGTTTCGTAATTTAGTCTATCCAAATATTTATAAAGATGTAACTTATGTGCATTATGCTATGCATTCATGTAATAATCTTCACAATGCTAAGAAATAGTTCATCCATTAACTTCTTTCTTTTTCTGTACCACATAAGTCTTTATGGTTGCATTGTAATTTTAATTATTTTTACTATTACAATTTTTACCGATATCATTCAATATATATTACTTCTTGTTAGTGGAATAGCTCCTTGTTTGTTGCTGAACTTGCTGAATATGACTTTTTTTATTGCTAGTTGCAATTTCAGAAAATTTATTAGATACACTTGTCAGTGGGAGAAAATGAGATTATACCCCTTCTCAGTCGTTTTAAATGCCACTTGTTGAATTCAACAACTAATAAGTGGTGTTTTTTGCATGCTATTATTGTTGTTGAATTGGGTTTAAATCATATGATTTTTGTTTTCACGGACAGAAAATGATATCTTAGAAGATGCACAAATAGGGAAATTTGATCTAACAATGTAAGATATTTTGAAATTCATATGTGTGATCCTCTATCTGTTGTGAGATATTTAGTTTTGTAAACTAGGCTCAAAAGTTTGTGGAATATTATTATATACATTTTTGGTTTAATTGTTAGTAGATTATGAGTCTATTAATGGCACGCCCATTATAATTCATGCATATAGGTTCTTAATCAATTTACTTTGATGATGTTTGGATTGATTTTATATGAGATTTGATTGATATATAGTTATAGCGTCGTTAGTTTAATATTTTTTAATTATTTAAATAATTTATCTTATAAGATGTTTTGTAAATGTATTATTTAAATAAAACGATGGTTTTAAAATGGTACAAAACACAATTAAATTGTTGTTAAATTGTTGTCTATTCCATCTAAAGACATCGGTTTAAGCTAAAGACCTCGGTTTAAGCTCGTTATGAAATTATTATCTAAAACATTCAACGACGACGGTTTAAAATGATTGTTAAATTGTTATCGATTGTGTTAAAAGACAATAGTGAAAAATTATTGTCGTTGACTAGAAAATAATGATTTTAAATTGTTATCTTTCAACGACCCTTTTAGTAACTTGTTTTTTAACAATAGTTTTTTAGGCCTGCGAGTGAAAAATCTTTGTTAATTAAAGTTTTTTTTCACGCCCCCAGAGGCCCGTACTCACTCAAAAATCATATCCGTAACCAGCCCACGAATTGTTTTCATAGTCAATCTCAACCATGATTACGAATCTACGAGTTATCTACCATACTAACCCTAAAGTTATCAACACCTAACCATACCATATAGAAATCGATCTACAAACCTACAAAAAATGAAAGCTATCTCATACCTCTCTAAATAATAGAGACACAGATACGGACTGTGCCCTACACGTGAGTACCCTACCGCTCTTTCCTATGAATGTATGTGGTATATAGAAACGCAGACTATCAGTATCTATCAAATAACTCAATAGAAATGCATGATTAAAACTTATCACAGAATGTCGATCTACCGACCCGTTGTACCTCCTCTCTAGTAACAGCATGAATACGATCCATCTCCAGAACTGGTGGTGGCATCGTCTGAATAGGCTGCGGCTGAATCATCTGAGTTGTGGCATGCCACATATGTTGAGGTGTTGGAGATCTCACTGACTGCTAAGGTTGATAAGCTGTGACTTCGATCATCTGTTGCGGTTGATAGGTGTAACTTCGACCATCTGCTGAAGCTGATAAGCTAAGGGCCGGTAGATTGGGTATGGCTGATGATGAGAGCCCGTCATGGAGTACTGAGATGCCATTGGTGTAGGGATGCGCTCATGCCCCGACATACAATAGATATGTACAGGTGAAGGTATTGCTCGCTGTCATCAGGGTGTCGTCCGCTGCCTCCGACCATCTCCCTGTGGTCTTTGTTGTCCTGATCAATCGCCTTGAGCGGGAACTACCACTATCTCGTGTTGTGCTTTAAGGCTGCGTTTGGTAGGGTGTAATCCACCCTGTAATGTAATCAAGATTACATTACAAGTTGGATTCCTTTGTTTGGAATAACTTTAAAATTGTAATGTAATGTAATGTAATCTCGATTACAAAAGAGGTTGATTTGTAATCTGGATTACAAAACAAAACCTCTGTAATCTGGATTACATTACAGATTGTAAAGTTGTTGGCCGGGTGGCGACGGTCGTCGGTCGTCGGCGGTTCGCCGGTCGCCGTCCGTCGACTGCTGCCGCCGCCGCCGACGGCTGGCTACCGGCGTCGGCAGCCGGCCGTCGGCCGCCGCCGGCCGCCGACCGGCGACCGCTGACGGCCTACCGGCGACCGCGGACGGCCGGCCGGCGACCGGCGACCGACGACCGACGACCGACGACCGGGCGACGGCGGTCGCCGGCCGGTCGATGGTCACCGGCCGGCCGGCGGCGGTCATCGATTGTCAATCTTGATTACATTACAGGATGGATTAGCCCTCACCAAACAAAGGAATCCAACTTGTAATGGTTATCAAAGATTACATACAACTCATTACCAAACATAACAATGTAATCAAGATTACATTACATTACATTACAAACTTGATTACATTACAGACCCGATTACATTATCCCCTACCAAACGTAGCCTAAGTGTGCAATCTCTGCTATGATGTCCTAGCAGTTTACAATAGTAACATACGTTCTAGCCTATTGGACACTCTGCTTTACTATGTTCCCTAGACCCGCACCGGAAATAGTAAGGCCTATCCTTGGCTTGCACCCAATTCTGCTGAGAGGAATCAGGAGGTCCCGTCGCAGGCCCTGTCTTCTGTGAATAGGGATCCGCCTCGAAAGTACGTTGTGAACTCTAACCCCTACTACAGTTATGACCGATATTCTGTTGTCCCTGAGGCTGAGTTGTCTGCTGAGTCAATTGCTTACCCTTCTTTTTATCCCCAAAAGCCTCAGCTAGGTCATTTCGATCATAAGGGCCTTGCCCAGTGCCTCTCGATAAGACATCGTGCCCAAGCAAGCCATCCGCATCTGAATATACCCGGCAAGGCCCTGAGTGAACTGCTCTATCCGCTTCCGATCCTCTACAACAAGATGCAGACAATACTCCGCTAATCAGTTGAACTCCGCATTATACTGCATAACAGTACGATCCTCGTATACGAGGTTCAGAAACTCTTGTCATCTCGCCATCCGATATGCGGTCGGAAAGTATTGGCTCTCAAATGCCTCTTTAAAAGCAACCCAAGTGACGTGTTGCTTGCCAATGACTGTGCTCTGCATAGCCCACTAGGTGGCGACTTCATCGCGCAAGTGATATGCCGCAAGCTCAGCCCTCTCCCAATCCGTGCACGTTATATAGCGAAAAGTACTCTCCGTAGTTTCAATCCAAGAACGGGCTACACTAGGATCCGCTCCTCCGTGAAATAAGTGAACCAGTCCTTCACGGATGCTGCTAAAGAAGGAATCCGTAATCTGTCCAAGGTGCAGCTCACAGGGGCGGTAGGTACCACCGGTGTGCTATTGGAAGAGTCGTTGCAGCTACCATGGGTGGTACGACTGACCACCCTGCAGGAGGAACAGTGGGGTACACTGGGATAGCTGCTATAGGTGGAATCGAAGGACCTCCTGTGGCGGTTACCACCGGTGGAACAGTGGGAATCACGGGAGTAGGTGCCCCCGGGGTAACTGGAGAGAACACCGGGGTAGGTACCATCGGTGGAACAGTGGAGAACGATGGAGGAATTGGGCGAGGAACCCTCACTGTCTAGGGATCCTGACCCTCTGGAACACCTTGAAACGTCTGTCCTTGAGTGGCAGGTGCTGTCTCAGTGGATCTCTCCGGAGACCCTATCGCTTGTTCGGCAGTCTCAGTCCTTACAGACCCCCGCGCCCGCCTCCCGCCTCCCGCCCACGAGGGGGAGTCAACTCTATGCGACGATACATACCTGCTAAGATAAATCAAGTATTAATAGAATATATACTAACTAAAATTTCTTTATCAACTTACGTGCTCGTTGCCAGAAGAAGTCCATCGTTGCCAAGTTCCAACACATCTCAGTCAAGAAAATGACTCCAAAATTTTCGAAAATTCGAAACCCAGTAGACCGAACAAAATCTCGTAATTCCAAAATTCCCAAAACAAATACATAGGTAGGCATCATAACCTAAGCTCTGATACCACTAAATTGGTATCAGATAAATTCTACAAGAATTCGAAACCGAAAGTAAGCAGGTATTGCAAACTTGGCTCTGATACCACTAAATTGTCACGTCCCCAGAGGCCCGTGCTCGCTCGAAAATCAGGCAGCACCTCCCCTATACGGTAGACAATCTGAAACTTATACATACATCACTCCACAACCATAACAATATAGCTGAGCCACACTCGGTTGGCATTCACACAACCACAACCACGCAGTTAAAAATAGCATAATTGACAAATAGTAACATATAATAAATAATTCTCCATAAGTTAAAATGCAACTATTTAAAATCTAGCGGAAGTAAACATTTACATGCCTAAAAAAAAGTTAAATATCATCCGAAATGATAATAAAACCAAAGCGACACCAGTGCAATAAAATACCACGAAAATACGGAAACAATCAGAATACTCAAGCAGGAACTGGCAGCTGGATCCTCTCCTGACGGCACGAGACGCGATTATCAATTACCTGATACAAAAAGAAGAACGAGGGGTGGTGAGTTCCGGATGGAACTCTGCGGGTATAAGAACAGATAAATGCAAGGTATATAAAAAGGTAAAATAAGCATAAGGAAAGCAAGGGTATACAGTCTCCGGAATAAAGAACATAAACTAAATGCATCTATACAAAATAAAACATACCTGAAAACCATGTAACAAGTAGAGGCAAAATCAGAAATTCCCCCTAACACTTCCATAAACAGCTAATACTGTCGAACATATTCAGATCATATAATAAAATATAAATCATAATCGTATATGCATGCCAATAAAATGCAACAATCATAGCTCAAACAAGTGCAGCAAACACAAGCAAATGTACAATGCATAATATGCGCATGATGCCATGACCTGTATTGTACATGTAAAATACAGTAAATAATAATAAAAAAATAGATGTACAAAATAAAATAATATATAAAAATATATATATAGGAATATATATAAATTTATATAAAATCACCACAAATAGGAGTTAAAATTGGAAACAAGCAGAGGAAAAATTTTGGAAGAATTATTTGAAATTTTTGAAAATAATTACAGATTTAATTGGATACAAGATGAGTTGGTTTGGAATTATTTAAGGAAATGTTTGATATTTCGGAATTATATATATATATATATATTTATTTATTTAAGGAAAAGTTTAAATATATATATATAATTCTACAAAGCCCTGTTCCTTTTCGTCCCGTGCCCTAAACCTTTCGGCCGACCCCCTCTCCTCCTCTTCTTCCACCCCACCTCGCCGGCATCGCTCTTCACGTGAGGTCAGGACGGCGACGCCACCGGCCATCGGAGAGAAAGAGATAGTCGATACCACTATCTCCCCTCACACGAGCACGCTGAAGTCGAGCGTCTCTCTTCCTCGCGGAGTCAGCAGGAGTCGAAGCCGAAGCCGGTCGCCGATCGTCGTTCGCCGGAGTTGAGCCAACCCTTGAGCCGGCGCCACCCTTGTCTCCACCACAGCCGATCCATGGTCACTCCCGCACCTGAGTCGATTGGTGCCTTGCGACACGCGATGTGCCACTCCAGCTTGTGCTCGCCGCCCCAGCTCCGACCCATCATCGCCGCTGGCCATTGCAGAGCTGT
The DNA here is from genome assembly GCA_024364735.1 of Boesenbergia rotunda. Taxonomy (NCBI): domain Eukaryota; kingdom Viridiplantae; phylum Streptophyta; class Magnoliopsida; order Zingiberales; family Zingiberaceae; genus Boesenbergia; species Boesenbergia rotunda. The sequence continues at coordinate 300,902 of JAGFNQ010002943.1, read as the reverse complement.
CTCTTTCCCCTCTCTCATCTTCGACACCCACCATGCCATCAGCCGACCTCGTCCGCCTCCTCGTCGTGACGCACGCGAGCGTAACCTTTTCTTCTCCCTGTGTCGATCGCCATAGCGTCGACTGCCGAATTCTTCTCTTCGCATCCTCTTTGCGATCGACCGTGGGATAGGTGTCGGTTGTCTCTGCTTTGTGGAGGTTGTTAGTGAAAGATGAGGGATCACCAGAGCGCTAAGGGTTTCAACGGCATTTTCCTTCGGCTGTCTCTGTGTTCGCTAGACTCAGAACAGTTGAAGCCTTATCGGCGCATCTCAGGTGAAGTTTTTGATAAATCATTTATGGTATGGAATAGAACTGTGAAGATGGGTTGGTAATTGGATTGGCTAGCTTAATGGGATATGGATTAATTAGGGTTAATCCATTAATTGATTAATTGAAAGGATTAACGAGGATTAAACCTTTTTGATTTAAAAACTATGACCGCTTGTTAATATGTTTGGTAGATGTATTAACGGTATGATTAGTAGCTTAATCAATTTGATTAGTTGGGATTGGATAAATCTTGGATTAGATCTCATTAATTAGAAGTGGATTGTTGGATGAGTTGATTAAATAAAGGAAAAGGTTGATTAATTAATCAACAAGGTTTGTCTATTGATTAATGGACTCTTAGATTCTTCATGCCTTGATATATAGGTTAGGGGGGAGCTCGTTGTTAATTATGATTTAATCGAATTAGGGTTAGATCTTAATAATATTTAGTAGCTAATTTTACTAATTTATTTAATTTTATAAGTAGTTAAATTTTGTCTTTGACATAGGACGTGAAGACACTTGGATACGATCAACATATCAGACGGGTACTTCTTGCTTGTTTCTATATTTTTGTTTATCTTTAAATGCATGGTTGTTTAATTATCTAAATATGGCAATTTACCTTAAATATATTCCTCTTGTTTTCCTACTTGATACTTATTCTGTGCTTAACCTTTGAATGATAATTCAAATTGTTCAGTTATAGAGTCTCATCTTTTGACTTCTGATCTAAAGAGTACCGTGTGTACACGTGTACTGTAGAATAATCATTTGACCTATCTAGGATTTGGTCGACATTAGATAACCCTACCCAATAGATTAGTGCATGTTTATTTACCTTGGTATCGATGGTGTTCTTCGTATGTTTATTTACTTTAGTGTTATTTGTGTTTTTCGTATTGTATTGATTCCATGTTTTGGATCTGATTGAGGTTATGTATATTAGTGACATGCACCAAGGCATTCAGGATGACGACCATGGGCTCCCTTGTAGTTGAGACGGGTCGTCGGGTATATTTTCTTATTGTGCCACACTCAGTTAGAGTTGTGTTCAAACAGTTGATACTCCACAGGTGTTAGGAGTCCCCACAGGTGCTTCGGGGTTTTTCATATCAAGGCCACATTTATTGTGGTGTGTTTGCATAGCCACAGGTGCTGGGTGCTTATATCTTGTCCACTCAACCTACCCAATATAGTGGTGGTTGGTGTGTGTACAGTGCAGGTCATAACATCATGTGCATTGTGCATTTGCTTGTATTTGCTACATTTGTTTGAGCTATGATTGTTGTATTTGATTGACATGCATATACGGTTATGATTTGCATTTTATTATATGATCTGGATATGTTCAGCAGTATTAGCTGTTTATGGAGGTGTTAGAGGGGATTTCTGATTTTGCCCCTATTTGTTACATGGTTTTCAGGTATGTTTTACTTGTATAGATGCATTTTGTTTATGCTCTTTATTCCGGAGACTGTATACCATTTGTTGTCTTTATGCTTGTTTTACCCTTTTATATACCATGTATTTATCTGTTCTTATACTCGCTTCCATCCGGAACTCACCACCCCTTGTTCTTCTTTTTGTTTCAAGTAGTCGATAGCTGTGTCTCGTGCCGCCAGGAGAGGATCCAACTGCCAGTCTCTCAGTTTGAGTATTATTATTGGTTTTCGTACTTTTGTGATATTTTTATAGTATTAGTGTTGATTTTGGTTATATTATCGTTTTGGATGGTATATGTGTTTTCCTTCGAACATGTATTTATTTATTTCCACTGAATTTCGGTTTGATGCGCTTAGCTATAGAGATTATGTTTATTATGTTTATTGTTTGTCAGTTATATTATTTAACTGCGTGCTTGTGTTGGAGTGAACGCCAGTCGAGTGTGGCGGAGTTATATTGTTATGGTTGATATGATGTATATATGAGTTTCAGATTGTCCGCCGTACAGGGGAAGTGTTGCCCAATTTTTTGAGCGAGCACGGGCCTCTGGGGGCGTGACAGTACACACACCAATCACTGCTATATTAGGTGGATTGAGTGGACAAGATATAAGCGACAAGCGCCTGGGGTTATGCAAATATACCATAACAACTGTGGCTCTGATATGAAAATTCTCAAAACACCTGTGGGGACTCTAAATATCTGGGAAGTATCAATTATTTGCACACGATTTCAACTAAGCGCGGCACAACAAGAAAATATATCCGACGACCCGTCTCAACCGCAAGGGAGCTAGTGGTCGTCGGCTTGCATTCTATGATGCATGCCACAATTATACACCACCTCAATCAAACCCAAAACCATACAATCCATACGATACAAAACACAATCAATATGAAATAAAACATAATCAACACCAAAGGAAATAAACATACACTAATCTACCGGGTAGGGTTTATTTGATGCCGACCAAATCCTAGATAGGTCAAATGATAGTTCTACAGCATACACAATACTTTTTAGATCAGAAATCAAGATTGTGATTTTATAACTGAACAATTTGAAATACCACTCAAAGGTCAAGCAAGAATAAGTATCAAGTCGGAAAAACAAAACAAACAGATTTAAGGTAAAGCAACCTACTCTGATATTAAAATAACCATGCATTTATGGTAAGCGAAACTACAAGAATCAAAGGAGAAGTGCCCGCCTCAGAATGAAGTATGTATCAGAAAAGAAACCTCACGTCCGATTATCCGTATCAAGTTAATGTCCTGTATCACAAGATACAACTTATTTACTTTAATAAATATCAACTAACTAAATATAACTACAAACCTAATCAAGACTATCCTAAAGATACTATGGGAGTGTTTGAGAGAACTTTTGCTTCTTGACAAAATTAATTTTTTAAAATTAATTATATGTTTAAAAAATTATATAATTAATAAAAATATAAATATAAAAAATGACAAAATTTATATAAATTTATAAAAATTTATAAAAAAATTATGAATATATAAATTATATGAAAATATAAAATTTTATTTAAAACTATGGTGGCAATTATGTAAAATAATAAATTATTAAGGGTATAAATGCCTACTTTTAATTCTAGGCCATAAGCAAAAAAGCAGAAGTAGAAAAAAGTATCAAATTCTTATTTCCAGCTTTTGGCTAAAAGTTATAGAAGTTAAAGCAGAATCTGGTATTCACAAATACTCAAAAGTGCTTCTATGTAGCTAGAATTTAAAAAGCAGCTAGCTGAAGTTCTCCCAAACACTCTCTATATCTTCACGGAAACTAAGCCAACTATCCGCTAAGTGCCATGGAGTAATCACTTCATTGTCAATCAGTGCACTGCTCAGTGTACTCAACATCACCGATGGAACATCGATCTTGTCACAGTGCAATGCACTAAGGGTGCGTTTGGTTAAGAGTGTTCCTTAATAACCTTAGGCATGTAATTACTAGGTAATCACATAACCAAGGTTATACGGAATAAGATATAACTAATGTTGTTTGGTTTGGTCTTTGGTAATGGGACAAAAATTTATTTGGTTGAAGGTTTTAGTGTATAACTTAATATGACAATTACTATATTATCCTTTATTTAATGTATATTAAATTATTATTATTTTTTTATGCGTTACTGTTTTGATGAAATGTGATTTTTTAACAATGATATTTAATTTGCTGTTTTTATCTCTATTTTCTAAAAAAAATATTTTTTAAAAAATTAAAGAATATTTAAAAATTATTTTCTAAAAAATATGATTTTCCAATCCATTTACGTGAGAAACGGAGGAGAGCGATGGCTTTCTTGGCGTCATCAACAGTGTGAAAGCGAAGCGGCCGGGATGACACTAGACGGCGATGGTGAATCGTCACTAAACTCGCATGAAAGCGAAGTGCCGTTGGCTTTCTCGGCGTCATCAACAGCATGAAGTTTTGCAAGAAAACTAAAAAGATTTAAAAGAAGACGAAGCGAGGAGGGTGCTGGGAGAAGAGATGGGGACAGAGTCAAGGGTCGGGGAGGCGGGCGAGGGCGTCAGCGAGATCGAACACGCCGAAGCGAGGAGGGTGCTGGGAGAAGACGAGGTCGAGCTGGGCCCGATCCAAGGGAAGGGGTTTTCGCCGTTTCTCACGACGTCTTCGCGCGATCGCCGGCTGAGGCGAAGGCGCGCTAGAATTGCACAAACAGTGAGTCCTCCAGAGCTACCGAAGAGGACCATGAACGATGAGGGCGTTGGAATCGCCGCTGGGAGGAGTCACATGAGTTCAGCCGAAAATAATATTTATTTAGGGTATTATGTAATTTAATTGATTGTTAAGGGTATTTGTGTCATAAATAGAAAATAACGAAGGTTAATTTTGGAAAAAAATTTATCTTAATCCCGGAATTGAGAAAAATCAGGTTTTTCCTTGGTTTTCTGATTTCGGGTTATATGACCACTTCTGCTGATGTGACGGGTATAATTGATTATCTGGAAATTCTTTATTATCTAAACTAAACAAAATTTTTATTGATAATCTTGGATGAATAACCAAACGCATCCTAAAAGAGATGCTACATAATCAATGATGCATGGCCTCAATACCCAAATGAATAAACGCATGCACTTCCCCAAAATAAAGAATATATGTACCGGTGGCTTTCTACGTACATATGCTGCTAAGAGAAAGCAACTTTATTTATTTATTATTATTATTATTATTATTATTATTTTTGTAACGCTGGGCTCAACTGGCATGAAGACATGCATCCTTCTGCTTCCTGCTCAATTGTCACTGATCTTGTGTTAACTGTGAAGATCTGCAGGGACGACCACATTCTCTTCACCTAGAGCACTGCATCCACTATGCAAAAACCTGGCTGTATCCGCATCTTTCTACCCCATCAACTACCAAAGTCCAATCAAGAGCAAACCTAAATGATTAAGTTTTATCTGAGTTGGCACCGGCCATAATCCTTCTACCCAGACAACGAAAATGTGTAAAAGCTCTATTTGCCTCTGCCATTCTATGAGTCTCCTCCTTTTTGCGTATGACATCACCACTTCCTTTGGCAGCATCTACTAATTCGGAATTTAATTTGAAAGTCATATTTCGACCCGGACGTTTTTGGGATGCCCTAATAACCAACGAATGACAAGTGCTTTTCCTTGTGTAGATCCTATTTTAACAGGAACTTGATGAGTCGATCCGCCTACACGTCTTGTTGCAGAGTTGATCATTTGGACCTTTCAATTCATAGATGTGGATCTCGGACCTATGAATGGGGGTATTCCCGATACTCACAAAGAAAAAGGGAAGTGACTTGGACAAACAGAAACGAAGTGACTTAGACAAATCTTGTTTATCTATAACCTCATAGGGAAACAAAGGATATCTCGATGGGGGAGAAAACGGATAAATTCCATATGACTCAATATGTCAGACAAGTTGTACAATAACTCAACCCAAGTTGAATCTTCCTCTCTGGGATTTCGAAAAGGTACTTTTGGAACACCAACATGCATTAATTTAAAGGCAAAATTGAGTACTATACTTCGCGTTAATATAGGATCGCCGACGATGGATCTCAGCGGAGGAGAAAGAACCGTCGGCTGCCCCTGGCTTCAACCTCCTCCAATCCTCCGATCAGTTGCCTAAATCAGAGGAGAAAACAAGGAGAAGAGAGTAAGAAAAATCTCCGGCAGTTGACTCGGGCGAGGAACGACAAAAAGGGGCGGCGCGAGGGTGGTCGGCGGCGACGGCTAGGGCACGGGCGGTGGCTCCGGCGACGACGAGATCACCTTTGATAGGAAGAATGATCGGGGAAGGAGAAGGGAAATTGGGCACGTGCGGTGAGGTCGGCGTGAGGGCTCGGGTGGAGGCGGTTCGACGGCGTCGGGCGAAGAGAGGAAGAGGGGATCGGGCAAACGAAGGTTGGGTCGGCGGTTTGGCTAGGGCACGGGGAGGATATTAATAAAGGGAAAAGTTTTATATATATAAACATATATTTATAATATATATTTATAATTTTCCTTTTATATTATTTATATTCTGAAAATCTAATTTTTTTTCCTTAAATAATTCGTATATAATCCATCTCACGGCCGTTTATTCCCATAAATATCCCTAAAATTTCAAAAAAGTCATCCAAAATTTTTTATAAAGTTGTTTCCATTTTAAACTCTTATTTATGGTATTATATATATAAAGTTGTTTCTATAAAGTTGATTTGGGGAGTTTTCACTAATTTTCTTATATATATATATATAATATATATATATATATATATATATATATATATATATAACTATAACTATAACGTATTTTTATTATTTTTTTCAAGGAACCACCTATAGTATATTTATAAATATTAAAAAATTTTGTATGACTGGATCGATTAACCTACTCTCGAAAACTCTAATACAATACGATTCTCAATACTCTCAAAAACTCTAATTTACCTTTACCCTTGGGACTACAACTAACCTATCATCTCTAGAGACACCAATCTCCCAAACTCCTAGTTGACAATCTTTTTCAACTACACCCTCGATAAACATTAGAATCATAAAATCAGTCTGATTTAATTTTTAAAAAAAAATATATCTTAATATTCAAAATAATGTACGCTAAGCATGAATTTGCCTTTGAAACAATTTAGGCTACGTTTGATTAACTGTAATGTAATTCAATTTATAATATAATGGAATATGTAATGTAATCCAGATTATATGTTGTTAACATTGTAATCCATATTACAATACTTTTATTAATTTTTGTAATGCATATTACATTACAGTTTTAAAATTATATCAAACAAAGTAATCAATCTTGTAATATAATCCTCATTACATTACAAAATTGATTTTTCTTTACCAAATGTAGCCTTAGGATTTTTCAAAACACCCCACCTCCAACGCAGGTCAACTTTCGCCACTGCATCTTTCAGTTGAGCATTCATACTTCACCGAACAGCATCTTTCAGCTACTCATACAATAATTGAGATGACCAAAATTATAAATTTGGTAGTAAACGCAAGGCTTTCACAACTGCATTCCTTTTTCGATTTTCTTTTATAATTCAGATATTTTATTTTTACGACCAGATTAATTTTAGAGGTGGATAATTATTTGAATGAATCGATCACCAGATAAATCCGATAGATATAGATAGACACGTAGAGATCCCAAACTTTGATTCACACTCTTTGCACGTTCTAAAATGAGCCACACCGTCCGTGCCCTATGGGGCCCTTTTCCGGAAGCATGATACACATTTTAAGAACATGTGTTTCTTCATGTATAATCCCCGGGATTATGATACAGTAGTAGGATGATTAATCGTTATCTCAAGCATTCACGGTTCGATCTCCGATTACGACGTATTTCTAAGAATTTTTCTTCCAAATAGAGCGTGAATCCTAGGACGCTAAGCTTTTAGACTGTCCATCGTAAATAATTTTCGATTTATCCTAGTGACCGATGAAAATTTTTTATGGGACTAAATCGATTATCCGAGATTGAAAAACCACGCTAATCATGTGTTTCTTCATGTACGCATGCATTTATTATCGATCGCAGTGTTCAAACGGGAAGTAATCTGCTGGCCCACTGTGTGGAACCGTATTGGAGTTATTAGTCAGTCGTTTTGTTCGATTGGTCATGGATAACGGCTCTATCTCTCCTTTCAAAATCTATCTAAAATCATTTTAATTAGAGCCGTTATTAAATTGAACATTGTTAAGTTTGGTGTTATATGTTATTTAGTTTCATTATTTTATTTTTAAAAAATATCAAAAAGACAACTCATAATCCATTATTATTGTTATAGTAGCTTTGCGTAAATCTGTTTTAACATACTCAAAATTATTTTGTAATTATGATTAAAATTGTTTTTAATAACGTTCAAAACGATTTAAATATTTATTAAAATTATTTTAATTTAATTAAAAATAATTGGTGGTGCATAAGCTATGCTGATTTTATTATATAAGTCTACTCGACTAAGGCAGTTGAATGGAGTCAGAGAATGGTTCAATTGATCCCTTGGCATAGATAGGCCTCCTCATCTTCTCAGAGCAAGGGCACGCTACGCCATGGCCTACGCCACCGCCGCCGCTTACTCCTACGCCACCAACATGGCCGCAAAGCCGGCCGCCAGGACTGCAGCTGCCGCTGCTGTTTCCCGCCGCTCCCTGGCAGCCGCGGTGCGCTGCATCTCGACGCCGCCGGAACTCGGGAGCCTGGTGGTGGAGCGGTTCGACCTCAAGGAGTACATGAAGGAGAAGGCCCGCGGGGTGAACGAGGCCCTGGAGCTGGCCGTGCCCCTCCGCCACCCGGAGCTCATCCACCGCTCCATGCGCCACTCGCTCCTCTCGGGCGGCAAGCGGGTCCGGCCGCTCCTCGCCATCGCCGCCTGCGAGCTCGTGGGCGGAGGCGAGGCGGCCGCCATGCCCGTCGCCTGCGCCACCGAGATGCTCCACACCATGTCGCTGATCCACGACGACCTCCCCTGCATGGACAACGACGACCTGCGCCGCGGCCAGCCCACCAACCACGTCCTCTTCGGCGAGGACACGGCCATACTCGCCGGCGACGCCCTCCACTCTTTCGCCTTCGAGCACGTCGCCGCCAGCGCCGCCTGGGTGCCGCCGGAGCGCGTCGCCCGCGCCATAGTCGAGCTCGGCAATTCCATGGGATCCGAGGGCCTAGTGGCTGGCCAGGTTATCCATCAATCGATCGATCGATCGATCAATCAATTACAAAATCTTCGCCTGAAATGACTAATTTTTCGTCTGAATTATATATATTAATTCGCATGCAGATTGTGGACATTTCTTGCGAGGGGAAGGAAGTGGACATGGGAGTGCTGGAGTACATCCACATCCACAAGACGGCGCGGCTGCTGGAGGCGGCTGCTGTTTGCGGGGCGATCGTGGGCGGCGGGGACGAGGCGGAGGTGGAGCGGGTGAGGCGGTATGCTCGCAGCGTGGGGCTGCTGTTCCAGGTGGTAGACGACATCCTGGACGTGACGAAGACGTCGGAGGAGTTGGGGAAGACTGCGGGGAAGGACCTAGCCAGAGACAAGACCACCTACCCGAAGCTGCTCGGGCTGGACGGCGCCCGGGAATTCGCTCACACGCTGGTGCGCCAGGCGGAGGGGGAGCTCGCCGCCTTCGACGCCGCCCGGGCCGCACCCCTCTACCACCTCGCCCGCTTCGTAGCCTACCGCCAAAATTAAATATATTATTGGGAAAAAAAAACAATGAAAAAGAGAGCCCTACATTGTTTTTAAAATTTTCAATAATATTTTTATAGCAAATTATAATAATTTTATTAAAATTGTTATATTATATTTTGTGGTGGTTATTTTCGTACGTAGCATAGTTGTCCCTTTCTTAAATTAAAGTCCACTCAAAATAAAAAATATACATCATTTTGTAAATTATCATAGCATCAAATTTTCTCTTAAATATTTATGATTTTCATACCTATACAATCAATTAAATATCTTAGTTCTAAAATAATCCCGTGATTTATCTCCCCCGTATTGACTCTGAGATAGATTGGCGGAGTGCTGGAAACGAGTGAATCGTTTTTTGTCATCCAATTTCATAATCAAATAATTCACAAACTAAATATATATGATCTCATCCATCAAATATTTCACTCCTAAATATCTCAAATTTCATAATCAAATATCTTTTAATTTTAAAAAATAAAAAATAAAAATCACTTGGTAAAACTTTTTATCTGATGATTTGTGATATATCAATCTTGACCCCTTCCAATGGGTAGAGATTTGAAATTGGAGAATATTTGGAGGGATATGAAGCCTTATATTCAAATATTCCTTAGTTTTTCTTATCTGCCAAGTGTTTCACCTTTTAAACTTCTTCATCTCCTAAGAAATCTAGCTTTGGATTTCCGATCTTCCTTATTTGTTGAATATTCAATCAATCTTGATTTATAGGACTTTCAATCGTTAAATATTTGACGGTAAATTGTAGAAAACTCCCCAATCCCCATTTGATATTTGCTTCCACTCCCCATTTGATAAATTCTTTGCATTTACTCTCTGATGGATTGAGTATAAAAGAGTGAAAATTGAGTATACATCAGTGAAAAATGAGAAAAAAGAGTGAAAATTGAGCACGCAGTTTCTTGATGTGGTGGATACAACCTTACATACTCAAATTTTCAACTTTTATACTCAACTTTCTTCAAATAATACTCACAGAACTGTCTTGTCAATCCCATCAGGGACTGCATGCAAAGTTAAGTTTGAACTTGGGGAGTTTAAGAAAATTTCCCCAATATTTGATCACTTTTAATCTACTTGAATTTCTCTAACTGAGCATCAAGCCGTCATTGACAGATTTAGGGAATATTTAGGAAAACTTTTACTTATTTATAAGTGATTCTTATAAAGGTTATTTTAGAGTTAGTGAGAAGCTAAAATATTTGAAAATAGAAATCAAGAGCTGATAAATGTAAAGTTTGAGTGTTTGATCAATAATTACTATCAAGTTTAATTTTTAATTAAAAGATAGCAATATCCTTAAATTACATAAATTAATCATTTTTAATTAATTATCTAAATATAATTTTGATGTACCATCAATAATAATGATTATTGTGTTTATATAATTATTATTATATTTTGAATATTGTATCAAAATAAATTTTTTTATAACATAAATGTTTAAAAAATATATAAAATTAATAAATATAAAAATATAAAAAATGACAAAATTTATATAAATACACAAAAATATGTATAAAAATTTCTAGAATGATAAAATTATATAAAAAATATTATTTAAAAATAAATATTTATAATAAAACATGATTGAAAAAGTCTTAAAAGTATAATTGTCATTATTAAGGATATAATGCCATTTTTTTAATTTTAGAGCATAAATAAAAAAAATAAAAAAAGAAAAAAAATATTAAAATTTTTACTTCTAGCTTTTGAGTAAAAATTATATAAGCTGAAGCATAATTTGGTATTCACAAATATTCAAAAGTACTTTCATGTAACTAGAATCTAAAAAGCGCTTAGTAGTAATTTTTTTTAAAAATATATAAGCTTTTCTTCTTCTCCTTCTTTTCCCATTTTCTCAAATGCTCTAATTTCTTGACTTCCCCTCTTCTTGAGCATTTGGTGTGGTAGTATCATAGCTCTCCACATATGAAGCATCTAATGTGCTTTTTCTCATTCTTTTCCTTACAACACATATTAGATTCAAAGGAATTGACTTGGGTTTAGGGTTTACCTCCTTTTTATCTAATGGACACTTGTCCTTGTAGTGTCCCTTTTTGTTGCATCCAAAGCAAACGATGTGATCTTTAGCCCTTGCTTTGGTGGAGGTAGATACTTCTTCTTGCTCCGGTATCAAGGGTGGTCTCTCCTCCCCCTCAATCCTTGAAGTGGAGACCTCTTCTTCTTCCCTTGATGAAGTGGATGATCTTTCAATTTCTTGTGCCACTTCACTTGAAGAGATGGATGCCTCTTTTTCCTCTTCCTCTTCCTCTAACTGAGCTTGTGTAGGGTTTTCATGAAATGCTACCATCTTATTCCATAACTCGTGTGCACTTTTGTATTCACCTATAACACTCATTACATCATTAGGCAAAATATTAACTAAAATTGAAATTACCTTCTCATTCGCTTTTGATTGGGCTTGTTGCTCCGTATTTCAATATCTTGGTTGGAGCATTTTCCCGTGCTTATCCTTTAAAACTTCAAATGGTTCTTCAAGCGCAATCATGTAGTTCCAATCCATGCCGAACCAAGTCTTTGTCTGCATCCTCCAATAGTCGAAATCCTCGCGATCATAGGGAGATGGAACATTGATGTCATCACCCAACTTTTCTTCAATCGTCATCTCCTCTAGCTTTTTGCTCTCTCGGCGGGTTGTTGGTGCCGGAAGCACCATATCGAACCTTGTTTTGATATTGGCAAAGGGTTCAAAGTTAAGTACTATTTGTGATCTAATAAAGTTACTCAAGTGTGCAGGAAAGTCCTAGTTAATCTAGGCAATAAGTCCTGGCCGTGGGCTGGGCAACTAAGTCCTGACATAAGGTTGGGCAATAAGTCCTGGTCGTGGACTGGGCACTAAGTCTTGGCCGAGGGCTGGGCACCAAAGACCTGGTTCGAGGAATTGGGTACTAAGTCCTGGCCGAGGGCTGGGCACCGAAGACCTAGTTCGAGGAATTGGACACTAAGACCTGGCCGAGGGTTGGGCACCGAAGTCCTGGTTCGAGGAATTGGGCACTAAGTCTTGGTCACGGACTGGGCACGAAAACCTGGTGAGTAAAGCTGGGCAAAAGTCCAACCGGAGGAGCCAATTGGCAAAAAGGTAAATTCTCCTGAGAGGAGTAGGTGAGGACGCGTTACCCGTTGAGGGAACATTAGGCGTCGGTTCGACCTAGGGTTCCATTTGGGAGACCCGAAGTCAGAACCAAGACAGCTACGGCTATAATTATTGATTATTATGTTTTCGGGACTAACCTAAGTTGCAGGGTCGAAGGACTGATCGTCTGCAAGTGAAGGTGCTTCACTGGGCCTAGGCGTCCGAATGGAGACAGGCACCCGAATGGGCTCAGGCGCCCCGTAAGGATACGGGCGCCCAAGAGTGAAGGCAAAACCCAAAACATAGCTATGAAGCCACTGAACCAAGGCGGATCAGGCGCCCGTGAGGTCACAGGCGCCCCCAACAGCTCAGGCACCCAAGTGGGGAGGATAAGCGCTGACCGAGCCCGCGGATAAGAATTCGCAGATCGGAGGGCACGTGTCAGGCGACCCCAACCTATCAGGCGCCCGTTTGAGCACTATAAAAGGGGCTCGACCCCAAGGCTTCGAAATCACAATTTCTCAATGCTCCAAAGATTTTCGTTCAAGCGCTACGCCCCAGCAAACTCCGACTTCGAGATTCCAACGCCGACGACGACCCTCTGCTCCGAAATACGATCCACATCGGGCGTCGGTAACGAAAAGTATAGCTATTTTAAATTCCTGAAATATTCTTGTACTCAACTTGTAAACCTTTTTTTGCACGATTATAGTATTGCCCAAAGTAAATGGTCAAGGACCGTGGGCCTTGGAGTAGGAGCCGACCGCAACTCCGAACCAAGTAAAAAATAGACTTGTGTTCTCGTGCATTTAATTTCTTTCCGCTGCGTATTTGCTCTTTGTTTTATCCGAAAAGGTTTTAACGATATTCACCCCCCCACTCTATCGTTTTTCTTGATCCAACAAATGGTATCAGAGCGGGTGGCTCAAACTTGATGCAACCACTAGTTTGAGATTTTTTTTTGGATTTTTCGCTTTCTATTTTAAAATAAATAATATTTGTGCGTGGTTTTAAAATATTCTTACGCCTTTTTCAATTTTAAATCTTTATCTTTTCACCATTCATTAGAATTAATAAAACGATCAATTTTTGAAAATTTATCATAAACTTTTTTTATTATTATTTTAATATTTTTCTCGAAATTCGTGTTACCTTAATTCGAGCAAAATTTTCAACTTTGAATTCTTATTTTTTTCAGAATTGAAAAAAGTAACATTTTCAAAAAATTTGTCAAATTTTTTTTATTTTATTATTATTATATCTCGAAATTCGTGCAACACCTTTTTGAGCTAATTTTTTTCTCTCTCCCGCACTACTAATCTAAGACCAAGTCTTAGTACATTTTTGGTGCTCTTTTGTGTATGAGGTTTAAACTAAATGACCAACCAAGAGTGGAACAGTGCGCGTCCACCGCTATTCTCCGGCGAGAATTTCAATCTTTCGAGAAGTCAAATGGAGTCCCTTCTGAAGGCCCACATGGACTTATGGCTGATAATCCAAACAGGATTCTCTTTTCCCGTAGAAGATGAGTTATCAATCGAGTGGAACAAACTGGATGAACAAACCCTCAACCAAATCGAGACCGATGCAAGGGCAACTGCAATCCTACAATGTGGCCTAACCAAGGAGCAACTCGATCTAGTAGGTCCATTCAGATGTGCTAGAGAAATTTGGGAAAAATTGATTAACCTTCATCAAGAGATCTCAGACGAAGAAGAAGATCACCTAAGTTATCTTGCACTCTCAGTCCAAGCGCAAACAGCCGAGTCAGAGTCTGAACCCGAATCCGAGCCCGAATCCAAACTAGAATCAAAAGATGAGTCTAGATCTGAGGCGGCAAGAATCAAGGGGGAGATTCCCAATAAGGAATCCAAAGGTAAAATTGTAAATTCAAATTTTAAAAATCATGTAATATGTTACACATGCAGGGAGAGAGGGCACTACAAAAGTAAGTGTCCTACTCGTAAGATTCGAACGACATCATCGACGGCGACAAAGGAACCAGTTCCAAAAGCACGAAAGGACAATAGTCGCATCCAATGCTTCATGTGCCAGGAGTTTGGGCATTACAAAGATGAATGCACAGATAGAAGAGCCAAAGATCCAGGACAACCTACCAAGATGGGTAACTTTAATTTATATGAAAATCCACTCTTTACCATGAATGCTGATAGTTTACATAATCACCTTTGGTCAAATTTAGATATGGATGCATGCTTAAATAACTTAATGAAATCATGTATATTAATAAATTCAAAATTCAAAATGTTAAGACAAGAAAATGAGACTTTGAAAATTAAAATTGATATACAAGAAAAACTAATTAATAATCTTGCAAACTTAGAAAATCTAGAGATTCCCCCTCATTATAATTTTACTTAGCTTTTTATGCTTGGATTTAGAATTGGATAGTTTAAGGACAAACAGTTTAATTAAAATTTGAACAACATAGCATTGGGTGGAGGTGAGATGATAGTACTGTTGAGGCAATCTAAGGTCCGGAGTGACCTTGTGTTTTGATGTTTGGGCAAAGGGTTTAAGTTAGGTTTTCCCTTGTGTACTAATATGAGTATGTGAGTGTGCAGGTTGTACAGGTTTACACATATTGACTTGGCTGAACGGCTTCGGTATGGTGAAGGGTTGCATAGAGACAAGCTGGAGGCTTGTGTGCACCCGAGGGACCTGATATAGCAGGGATGATGAGCCGAGGGGCGCGGACTTCGAGGCGTATATGAAGGATGGCATGGAGACAAGCTGGAGGCTTGTGTGCATCCGAGGGACAAGGGCCGAAGATGAAGAGGGCGCGAAGGCAATAGTCAAGGCTACTGGTGAAGAGTCAGCTAAGGCAAGGGACAAAAGCCGAGGGAAGATGACTCCAAGGGCAAGCTGAGAAGTGGACTTCAAAGGGCACACGTGAAGGGTGACATGGAGGCAGGTCGAGGACTTGCATGCGCATCCGAGGGACGATAGCCGGTAGAAGAGGACTTCAAGGAGCAAGCCAAGGGAGAATGCTTGAAGGCACATGTCGACGAGGGTAAAGAGAGTGAGGAAGAGTGTTTGTAGAGGCTGGGCAGTTGACTGGTGTTATAACAGTCGACTGCCAGCGCAAACAGAAACTCACAGTAGGTTCTGGACCTTGGGCCAGTCGACTGCCATTTTGGCAGTCGACTGGTAGCGGCTGGTGAGTTGGCAGAATTCGAACGTTGGGGCTGTCAACGGTCGAATTTGGCTGGCACCAGTCGACTGCCCTGGGGGCAGTTGACTGGTAGCGAGAAATCAGCCCCGAGTCCTATTTAAAGAGGACTTCGTGGTGACTGAGTTTCTTGACGAAACTCACTTGGGAAAAGTGTGTTAGTAGTCTATTGTGTTCACAAAGCGTCCAAAATGTTGTGGCGAGATTTCTCCACCCACAAGGAGCGACACGTGATAGCCGGAGGTTATCCGGGGAGTGATCCACCGACGGATTGTTGGATTAGTCACCCGGCCGGGGTGGATACCAACTAAATATGGTTTGTTAGCATTGTATTCATTGTTTTATCTGTATTTCCGCTGCTCTAACAATCTTGTAGGAGAAAGGGGTTCGAAAAACCGCTATTCACCCTCCCTCTAGAGGACGACAACGATCTTACAATTGGTATCAGAGCGAAGGACCGCTCTTGATCGGACTAATCGCCGAGGGAGCAAGAACGCTAGAGGAAGAACGATGGAAGACAAATTTGGGGACGACATCTACATCCCACCGCCCTACGATCATGAAGACTTCGAATATTGGCGGGCAAGGATGGAGACTTGGCTTAGCATGGATTGGCCATGTAGGATAGTCATAAAAGAGCCCTTCGAAGTTCCAAAGGACAAGCACGGGAAGAAGCTTCGTCCTAGATATTTGGACAAAGAGCAACAAGAACAATTTCGGGCAAATAAGAAGGTAATTGATATCTTGTTAAATATTTTGTCTAACGATATTTTGAATGATGTAGGTAAATATGAGAATGCTCATGAATTGTGGGATAAGTTGGAAAAGTGTCACAAGAACCCTACACAAATTCAAGAGCCCGAAGAAATCAACTCATTGGTTCAAGAAGTGGAAGAAGAAAGTGAGAGGTCATCCACTTCATCTAGAGAAGAGGAGGTGGTCACCACCTCAAGGATTGAGGGGGAGGAGAGACCCTCGTCTCCACAAGAACAAGAGGAAGCATCTTCTTCATCCAAGGTTGAAGAGGAAGTCAACCTAGTCTCCACCTCCACCAAATCCAAGAGAAAGGAGCATATTATATGCTTTGGTTGCAACCAAAAGGGGCACTACAAGGATAAATGCCCACAAGGTAAAAAGGAGGTAAAATCTACACTCATTTCAAATTCCTTTAATTCTAACATGAAGTGTAGGAATGGAGAATCCCAAGAGAAGAAAAGGATAATTCGATGCTTCACGTGTGGTGAACTGGGGCACTACCACACCAAGTGTCCAAAGAAGGAAGAGCTCAAGAAAATGGAACACTTGAGGAGATGGGAAAAAGAAGAAAGGAGGAAGCAAAGCTCACAACATGGTAGGACTCCAAAGGTATGGAAGGTAATTCCTAACATTAAATTTAAATGCAATTTAAATTTAAATTCCTCCATGAATGTTAAAGATAATGCAAATCATTCATCCATGCATGCTAGAGCTCATGAAAAATGCTTAATGGTGCATAACTTTGGTTTCAAGTATAATGATAGGACTAAGGTTAACAAGGTAGATCAAAACCCTAGAAAGGTCATGCATCATGAAAAACCAAAGACCTCTAGACCTAAGGATCAAGGCAAAAATCCCAAGAAGGGGAGGAATGTGCCTAGAAAGGAGGGTAGGTCTAGGAATCTCCAAAGCGGACATGTGGATTCTAGGTTTAGGAACCTAGAAAGGGAGAATCAAGCTTTAAGGGAAAAGCATGATAGATTGGAGAAAACCCTAGAAAGATTCACTATTGGATCTAAGGGTTTAGATATGTTGTTGGGTGGTTTAAACCGCACCAATGATAGATCGGGGTTGGGATACCGGTCTAAGAACTCCCATGCCAAGGGGAAGAGATATGATAGGATAGCATATGATTATGGCAAGAAGGGGGAGTCCAAAAATGGCAAGGGGATGCCATTTAAAGGAAAAAAGAAGGACTTAACCAAAGACGAGGTGTCTAAGGTTAAGAGTGTCAAGCTTGTAGGCCAAGAGTCACCGGTGGAACACCGATGTGGCCTAGTGATGATTGAGTCACCTAGGGAGGTGGCTAGGGCTAAGAGCTCAAGGGGGGAGATCTAGTAGCCTTTGGGATATATGGTGAATGGACCGTGGGAGGGCGTGCTCCTAGAGGTCTAGATGAACCATGAAGTGTGCCAAAAGAATTGGAGACGGATTTGAGTCTCAATTCTTGGGTTTTGGCATGGTGTTTTTGAGTTTCATGCATGGAAATATGACATTAGGGTCATATTGCATGAAAATTAGTTTTTGGTGTGTAATTGCCATGTAAATCAATGCTAGGGATGCATTGTGGGGTGGCATGGGCAAAGACATCAAGAGGAAATCAAAACTAGGACTTTAGGTCAAGGTTTGATTGAAGTTTTTGGCTAGTTTTGGGTTTTTGTGTCAAACTTGGGAATGATGATAGATACATTTTGGAATGTATTTTTCCCAAGTAGATATGGGTACCACAAACCTCTCCACGAAATTTGGGAATTTTTAGAAATTTATGAAATTTTTGGCGCATTTCTGAATTTCGTCAAAAATGCTGAAATTTCAGACTTTCAAAGTATCAGTCGACTGCCATTTTGGCAGTCGACTAGTCAGGGCTGATTTTTGTATCAGCATCTAGGTTGGTGTCCAAATGATGCACAACAAGTGTATGGGGGGGCTAGTACACATTGTTTATGGTCATTAGGGATTGAAAGAACCAATAATTGGGATATTGTTGGGTTCTTTTTGATGTTAGGCAAAGGGGGAGAAGTGTTGGGTTTAATTTGGGAAACCAAACATACCTTTGCAAGAAACCCTAGGTTTAGGGGGAGTTGAGATTAAGGGGGAGCATGGTTGCTCCATTCTTGGCGTAAGGGGAACCTTGGAGAGGTTCTTAAAAAGTCTTTGTAAGTCCAATGCAGGGGGAGCTTGGGAGAAGCCTTAAAAAGCCCGGTTTGATGAAAATTCCAACTTGGAGGGTTAGGTGTGGGATGCCTTGGGATAGGATCCATGTATGCATTGCATATGCATTTATTTAGTATTGTTTATGCTATTCTTTATTACTATTTGTTTCCCTAACTTAAACGCATTGCCAAACATCAAAAAGGGGGAGATTGTTGAGGCAATCTAAGGTCCGGAGTGACCTTGTGTTTTGATGTTTGGGCAAAGGGTTTAAGTTAGGTTTTCCCTTGTGTACTAATATGGGTATGTGAGTGTGCAGGTTGTACAGGTTTACACATATTGACTTGGCTGGACGGCTTCGGTATGGTGAAGGGTTGCATGGAGACAAGCTGAAGGCTTGTGTGCACCCAAGGGACCTGATATAGCAGGGATGATGAGCCGAGGGGCGCGGACTTCGAGGCGTACGTGAAGGATGGCATGGAGACAAGCTGGAGGCTTGTGTGCATCCGAGGGACGAGGGCCGAAGATGAAGAGGGCGCGAAGGCAATAGTCAAGGCTACTGGTGAAGAGTCAGCTAAGGCAAGGGACAAGAGCCGAGGGAAGATGACTCCAAGGGCAAGCTGAGAAGTGGACTTCAAAGGGCACACGTGAAGGGTGACATAGAGGCAGGTCGAGGACTTGCATGCGCATCCGAGGGACGATAGCCGGTAGAAGAGGACTTCAAGGAGCAAGCCAAGGGAGAATGCTTGAAGGCACATGTCGACGAGGGTAAAGAGAGTGAGGAAGAGTGTTTGTAGAGGCTGGGCAGTCGACTGGTGTTATAACAGTCGACTGCCAGCGCAAACAGAAACTCACAGTAGGTTCTGGACCTTGGGCCAGTCGACTGCCATTTTGGCAGTCGACTAGTTACGACTGGTGAGTTGGCAGAATTCGAACGTTGGAGCTGTCAACGGTCGAATTTGGCTGGCACCAGTCGACTGCCCTGGGGGCAGTCGACTGGTAGCAAGAAATCAGCCCCGAGTCTTATTTAAAGAGGACTTCGTGGTGACTGAGTTTCTTGACGAAACTCACTTGGGAAAAGTGTGTTAGTAGTCTATTGTGTTCACAAAGCGTCCAAAGTGTTGTGGCGAGGTTTCTTCACCCACAAGGAGCGACACGTGATAGCTGGAGGTTATCCGGGGAGTGATCCACCGACGGATTGTTGGATTAGTCACCCGGCCTGGGTGGATACCAACTAAATACGGTTTGTTAGCATTGTATTTATTGTTTTATCTGTATTTCCGCTGCGCTAACAATCTTGTAGGAGAAAGGGGTTCGAAAAACCGCTATTCACCCCCCCTCTAGCGGACGGCAACGATCTTACAAGTACGTTAGGGAAGTCTTTCTAATAAGGTCAAGTATACTCTACTTGGTCTGTTTAGTCTGGTGGAACTAGCTGAAGCTACCGATCCAAGACCCAAACTAGTTAGACTAAAATCTTTCAAGGAGTAACTTGAAGATGAATTTTCTATAAAAGGCTTTGTTAAGAAAAGGGTTGATGATCCAATAAGGCTACGGCCAAAGAAGGTCTAGTGCCTCGCCAAGACCTGGAAGCCAATTATAGAAAATCAAATTCACTTTACTATTGTCAGATTTGAATCTAACATAAATTTTAACTAAATCTGAGATACCTTTGTTAAAGTTAATCTTGTTGTTTTTATGCTGTAATATAATTTTTGGTTAACATGTTTTTTTTTGTCATTAGTTCATTAATGTTTGAAATCTTATATTTTCTTTCAAAATTCACTTTAATGAACTCATCTATGATCTAGGACTTGATTAACTTAATTACTGATCAGTCAAACTGGGTCAACACTGAGGTCCCCTTAAGGAACTTAGATAGAGTCGGACGATGTCAGATACAGGGGGAGTTTTTTTTTAAAAATTATATTCAGATGTTTCAAAAAAAACCTTGTGCTTTAAAACCATTATCATTTCAAAATGTTTTTCGAAAACGAGGGTTATGCTTTAAAAATTATCTTCATTCCAAATTGAATTTTCTAAAATTTTCTTCTTGAAAATTACCATACTATTATTCAAAACTATTCTTTTGATACAGAGGAAGGTCCACTTCATAATCTACAAGGACTCCTAGGATGTGTCAAATTTAGGGGGAGTCTGAATCAAAAGAAGAATTTCTGAAAAGTTTGTATTAGTAATTATTTATTTTGAATTATTAAATAATTCTTGTGGTCTGAACCAACCCTAAAGACTCAGAGGAAGAGTACTTGTGGTCAACAAATTTCCTAGGACTAGGTCAAGATTAAGGGGGAGGTCAAACTGAAAGAATTGATAATTTCAAAATAATATGTTTTCATGTACTGCATTATTTAAATCCGTCTGAAAACATAAGGGAGTTTGGTTAAATACTTTCATTTTCTTTTAATACTTTAGGAAAATAATATTTACTTGAGTTTGAAGAATTTCCAGGACACTTAGGAAAATATCCTTTTAGTTAACAAGGCTTCCTAAGATTATGTCAGACTGGAAAAGAAACCTAGTTATATTTTTCAAAGTCTAATATTTTTCAAAAAGTACTTATATTTTTCAAATGCTAATATTTTTCAAACAGTACGTATATTTTCCAAAATTGCAAATATTTTCCAACGATTGCATAATATCTTTCAAAGTTACTTATATTTTTCAAAAAATGTACAATATATCTCAAAAGCACTTGCACTTTTTTCTAAAGTATTTGCAATCAAAACAAGTAAACTCATTGATTAAATATTTTTTGTTGCTTATCATGCATAGACTTAATAAGAATATACACTTGACTCCAATTCTGTTTTTGAGCGTCAATCTTCATTCTTTCAAAACTTTGTTACTTAGAAATTATTATAATTCTTGACATTATATTACTTAGGATTATTTTTTCGCTCAAAATTTTATATTCAAGACTCATAAGCTCTGATACACAAATTTTAAATTTCTTTCAAAATATATTTTTTTTAAAAGTTCTTTATTGATATATGGCCAAGGGGAGAGTAGAAAAAGTGAAAATTAAATTCTTCCTTAAACTTTTTCCCCTTTTCAAAGAAAGTTTATCTTAGAAGCTCTCAAAAATATTTTCACTTTAACCTAAGGTTTTTCTAACTTAGAATCACCTTTGTGATACCCAGAAAATTTTGTTTCAAAATATCATTTCAAACTGAACTTATGAGTATATTTATACATAGAACTCGTTTGAAGTATTCTTTCGAAAGTTTCAAAGGAAAAATTTCAAATCATGAGGGAGCTTTGTGCAATGTTTCAGTTTTGCATTTGGAAATGGTCTAAAACAGAAGAGTTTCACATTAAAGGAGAGAAAGAAAGAGAGAAAGGAAATTTTTTTAATTTGTTATCTCTTTTTCAAAAAGTAAAGCAAAAATTTCTAAGTACTACAAATTTTTTAAGGGCTAAGTGCTGTTAAAATTTCAAAGTATTGTCAAAATACTTCAAATGCTTTCAAGTATTTCTAGTGCTTCAAAATTTTCTAAGTATGTCAAAGTGTTTCAAAATTTTTTTGGTAAACAACTTTTTTCCTAATTCTCAAAGTTGAAACATTTTAAGGGAAATTTGACTTCAAAATTTTGCCTAAGTAAATTCTTTTTTTTGTAAAATTCTTTTTGCAAAGCCTTGTAAGTAAAAGTTGTTCAACAAAATTTAGGCTTGCAAAACTTTTCAAATGGAAAATTGTCTAAGTGAAAAATTGGTTTTTTTTATGCAATGCCTTTGCTCTATTTTGAAAAACACTTAGTTAAAAACGTAAAGCACCTAGAAATTTTACAAAAACTGCATATCATTGAAAGTTTCAGGAGGACAATGTGTAATTAAGGGGGAGCTTCATGCATTTTCAAAACATCCAATCAAAGTATTTTTTGAAAAGGTTTTAAAGTTATTCTGAAAAAACTCAAAACTCCCTATTAGATATTTTATTCACCCATGAATACTTTTTTGATATATGTCAAAGGGGGAGGAAAGGTCAAAGTTAAGGATTTTATAGTCAAGTGTTTTATAACACAATTATTCAGGGGGAGTATGAGAAAATTTTTAATTTTCTATCCAAAATTACATTGGTTTTAAACCTTACTCTGCTCAAAACCGCTAAAATTCATTAGTTTTTACCTTCTCTTCTTAAATGTTATAATTTTTCCTTAACTTTGAATTGAGTTGCTATAAATCAATAAGGGGGAGATTGTTGGTGCCGGAAGCACCATATCGAACCTTGTTTTGATATTGGCAAAGGGTTCAAAGTTAAGTACTATTTGTGATCTAATAAAGTTACTCAAGTGTGCAGGAAAGTCCTAGTTAATCTAGGCAATATGTCCTGGTCATGGGCTGGGCAACTAAGTCCTGTCATAAGGTTGGACAATAAGTCCTGGTTGTGGACTGGGCACTAAGTCCTGGCCGAGGGCTGGGCACCGAAGACTTGGTTCGAGGAATTGGGCACTAAGTCCTGGCCGAGGGCTGGGCACCGAAGACCTGGTTCGAGAAATTGGGCACTAAGACTTGGCCGAGAGCTGGGCACCGAAGACCTGGTTCGAGGAATTGGGCACTAAGTCCTGGTCATGGACTGGGCACGAAGACCTGGTGAGTAAAGCTGGGCAAAAGTCCAACCAGAGGAGCCGGTTGGTAAAAAGGTAAATTCTCCTGAGAGGAGTAGGTGAGGACGCGTTCCCCGTCGAGGGAACATTAGGCGTCGATTCGACCTAGGGTTCCATTTGGGAGACCCGAAGTCAGAACCAAGACACCTACGGTTGTAATTATTGCTTATTATGTTTTTGGGACTAACCTAAGTTGCAGGGTCGAAGGACTGATCGTCTGCAAGTGAAGGTGCTTCACTAGGCCTAGGCGCCCGAATGGAGACAGGCACCCGAATGGGCTCAGGCGCCCGTAAGGATACGGGCGCCCAAGAGTGAAGGCAAAACCCAAAACATAGCTGCAAAGTGTAGGACCGGTGCCGTCGATAGAGGGGGGGGTGAATATCGACCGTGAAAATCTTTCGCGGAAATCTCGTAATACTTTCGTTCTAGACTCAGAGTATTAGTAGCGCAGCGAAAAATAAATAGAACGAAAAGAAACAAGACAGTGACACAGCGGATTTTTACTTGGTTCCCGACCCCCCAGGGTCAGTACATCCAAGGCCTATGCACGGGAACGCCCGTCCACTATTGGTCTCCTTTCCGGACTTTCCGGAGGCGGAGAAACCCGACTTACAGTGCAAGTTTACAATCAAAATATATGTAAAATTAAGTGCGTAATAGTAAACTCAAACCGAACAAAAAGGATCTAAAACTCGGCCGATCTGGACCTCCGAAGTGTCGCGCACTTCCTCCTGGAGCCTCCCGGTCGTAGAGCCTCGTTTCTAGCACGTTGTCGTCGGTCAGAATGTTTGAAATGGTTCTTGGAAGTCGTGTCTGAAGCATAGGGGTTGAAGCCCCTTATATAGGCCTCCTGGGGGCGCCCCGGACGCTGGGGGCGCCCCGGAAGACTCGGTCAACCCTTATCCTTGCGCCTACTTCGCCGCAGGTGATAAGTTCTTTGACCAGGGCGCCCCGAACATCCCGGGCGCCCTCTTGAGCGCTTATCCTGTGTTTCGGACTCGCAGCAGCGAAACAGTGTTGACCAGGGCGCCCTGGTGCATGAGGGCGCTCCTAACACTGGGGAGCACCCTGCATTAAGACTGCAAGGCTGGTTCTTCTGCTTGCTTTATCTCCGGTTCTTGTTACCTGCAAGATACACAAACACAAAGCATATATGCATATAATATTAAGCTTAAGGACTTGGTTCGGACTTCGGATTTGCACGAAACCCTAGGTCAAATCGGTACGAGTTCCTATCCCCGAGAACTCGCCCTTCACCTACTCCTTTCAGGAGACGGTTGCCACCTAGCCCTTCGGGTGGACTTTTGCTTAACTTCCGATACCTCCGGACCTCGAGACGCCCAAACCCTGACCCGTCTCTACTCCTGTCCTTAGTCATCGCTCAGCCAAGTTGCTTAGTCCCTCGGACCAAGTCTTCATTTCCTAGCAGTCCTTCGCCAGGTGCCTAGCAGCCCTTCGCTAGGTCTTTGTTACCAAGCGGTCCTTCGCCGGGTGCCTAGCAATCCTTCGCTAGGTCTTCTATGCCTAGCAGCCCTTCGTTAGGTCTTAGGGTTACGATACCTAGCAACCCTTCGCTAGGTGCCTAGCAGCCCTTCGCTAGGTCTTAAGGTTACGATACCTAGCAGTCATTCGCTAGGTGCCTAACAACCCTTCGTTAGGTCTTAGGGTTTCGAAACCTAGCAGCCCTTCGCTAGGTGCCCAGCATCCCTTCGCTGGGACTTAGGGTTTCGATGCCTAGATTAACTAGGGCTTTTCTTCAGCTAAGGTTACTTCTCTTTTGCTCCCCTTTGTCTGTTCAATGTATCACTGACTTAAGTGTATTGTCAAACATTAAAACACTTAAAGAGGAATATCATTGATGCAACTTGCACCAATAATCTCCCCCTTTTTGATGTTTGACAATAACTTAAGTTAGATTGGTTTAAGGGGCTAACTTACTATCCTTGGGGAAAAATTGACTTTAGTTTTGAACATATTTTTGATCCTCTAGAAAAAATAAAAAATTTCTAACTTCTAACTTATGAGCATACCTCTCCCCCTTTGTCATACATAAAAAAAAACACAGGAAAATACTTGTACCAACAATGAGAGATTTTGGTTCTTTTTGAAAAATACTTGAAGGCATTGTATTTTGAATGATATATTGCATTTTTGAAAAAAAACTGCATAATTTTGAAAAAGATGTTATTCGCTTTGAAAAATACAAGTACAACATGTAAGTACTTTTGACAGAATTTGTAATTTTATAAAGTACTTTTTGGAAAATGCATAACTTATGAAAAAATGTTATTTTGAAAATATAAGTATTATGCCTATTTTGCAAGTACTAACTGTTTTTGAAAGAGATGAGACTTTGAGAAATATAAGTAATTTTTGAAACCCAATATTTTACTTGACTAAGTTTCTTTTCCAGTCTGACACCATCCTGGGAAACCTTGTTGACTACAAGGACATTTTCCTAAGTGTCCTGGACATTCTCCAACCCAAGTAAACATTATTTCAAAAATAATTTCATAAGTCACACGAAAACAATAGACTAATAGTATTTTGAATGATATATTGCATTTTTGAAAAAAAAACTGCATAATTTTGAAAAACTACTTATGTTTCTAGCAAGATTTGAAAATACAGCGCATGAAAACATTTGAGATATTCAATAATTCTTTTAATTTGATCTCCCCCTAAACTTGACCCAGTCCTGGGAAGCTTGTTGACCACAAGTACTCTTCCTCGAAGTCTTAAGGTTTGATTCAAATTAAAGAAATTATCTAATAATTTCAAAAAAATTAATTAAACAAATTATTTCAGAAGTTTGATTTATACTCCCCCTAAACTTGACACATCCTAGGAGTCCTTGTAGATTATGAAGTGGACCTTCCTCTGTGTCTTTAGGGTTTATCAAAATCAAACAAGACAGATGAATTTTTACAACATAAACCCCTTTTTTTTCTCGAAAAACACAAGTGGTAACGATTTAAAGCTCAGTTTTCGAAAAGTATTTTCAAATAATAGTAATTTTTACAGTGTAGTTTTCGAAAGCAAAAAAAAAAAAAATGAAAATCACTCCCCCTGTATCCGATACCGTTTGACTCTATCTAAGTGCCTTAAGGAACTTTAGTGTTGTCCTAAGAGGCTTGTGTCTAATTGCATGAGTCAAACAACTTTTGAAAAGATATAATTTTTGAAAAGCGTATAATAAGTATATTCAATCAGACAAGCATGAATTCCATAAAAACATTATTATGTTGGAACACTATTTTGAAAATATATTTTTAGGAAAATATTCTAACAATTTTGAAAAATATTTTTCAATTTATTAGTCCTTAACATCTCACCCATTTTAGATGTATCAATACAACAAGCATGATTGTCTTATAGGTGTATTGTGAGATACTTGAATCATTTTTTCTTAATTTATTAACTCTAAGATTTAATTAAAGCTTGTGTTAGATTTGAATTTGACAATAAGTAACTTGAATTTGAATTTCAAAAATTGGCTTCCAGGTCTTGGCGAGACACTAGGCCTTCTTTGGCCGTAGCCTTATTGGATCATCAACCCTTTCCTTGACAAAGCCTTTTAATGAAATTTCATTTTCAAAATTACATTTTGAAAAATTCTGGTCTAACTAGTTTGAGTCTTGGATCGGTAGCTGATAAGCACCATTTTATTGATTATTTTAATTGCTAAAATCCATGTTTGATCCATGTTTTTATTGCTTAATTATGATTTTACCCTAGGTTTTGGAACTTTATCTTATTTTGGACTTAATTGTAAAATTACATAATTTTTGGATTATTTGGCCACTAATTTTCTGATATATTTTTGTAGGCATGAAAGGATCCTGGACCTAGGGCATACTGGGTCAAACCTGAGTCGGATGTGAACCGGATCGAATTATCAAGCCTACGATTAATCCGGGCCGTCCGATTCAAGAGCGGCTAGATCTGAGCCATCTGGGACGATTTGAAGCAATCCGAGCTAGGGTTAGGGTTGATCAGGCTCTATGATCAAGATCTCAAGGTTTCATCCCAATCAGAGCTAGATCAACCGTTGGATCAAGCAAGGAGGGCTCTAGAGCGTCCAATCACAGATAGAGTTGATCTGGACCATTCCGAGCTACCACAAGGCAGATCCTGACCCCAGATCATCATCATAAAAGTTTGACTCCAATCAGAGCAAGATCAGCCGTTGGATCTCCTCCAATCAATCTGAGCCGTCCAAAGTTAATTACTTAAGGAAAAATTTCCCACAGCGCACAGTGTCGCGTCTCCGCCGCAAGCAGTCGTCTTCTTCGTTTCTTCTCCATGTTTTTAGCTAGATTTTTTCATCCAAAGGGGCGCGACCCCTCAATCCTTCTAATAGATCAATTGCTAGGCTATTGGGAAGGCTCACGGTGAATTTCCAGCTCCGAATTGGCCAAAACAGAGTTGTTGTGAGGTCTCCGCAGCTCTGTCATCTACAGCTTCAATCTCGGTTTTGCTCCATCCTTCATCCACCCGAGCGATTCAGAGGGGTTCCCTGGAGTGTTCGGCATCATCCCCACACCATCCGCGCACTTGGACAATGCCAGATTGAGGAAAACGATTTGAAATTCAGATTGGTTCAGAGTGTGAGCTAGATTTGAATTGTTGAGCTGTTTCTCAATTGTTTGCTGAGCTTGCGGGTTCGAGGCTCACTCTTGCTTGACGACCAAGAAGCATTTGAGCTTAAGGAGAGTTGAGGAGTAGTTTAGATAGCAAATTTTCGTTTGTAGCTGTAATTTTCGTTACTGCTCTAGTTTCGGTTCTGTTGTTGGTTTCAGATTTGGTTAATCTCGTTTTTTTTAATTGTTTAGCTGTAATTTAGCTCAATCTTCAAGTCGAGTAGTTAAGTAACTTGTGTAGTGATAGATTGCTTTAAATTTCAGTCCACTTTAGTTTTAATTCATGCGTGCCAATCTGTTCTGCGTGCCAAGATTAGTTTCTGATTTTCACAGCTTATTCCAATTCGATTCTTGCTTAGCTTAATTCCCTGTAATTTAAGCTCGCATTTAGTATGTTAATGCATTAGAGTTGAGCTTGATTTCCATTCAGTTCTGTTTCTTACTTTTAGCTCAGACCTTGTGTATCCATTCTT
>JAGFNQ010002943.1:146055-271517 GCA_024364735.1 Boesenbergia rotunda | reverse complement strand
AATCATAGCATAACATGTATCATCAACAATAACAAACTCATGTATCAAGGAGTAGAATGAAGCAAGTTAAGATCAAAGCATGACATAGCATAGTCATAGATGTATTATACATAAGAATAAGAAAAAAATAAAAACTGTCATGAAACAAACATATGAAAGAGTAGCATGGGCTAAAGCCCAAAGTCATCCAAAACAATACATCATCAGAATGAGAAGTGTTTGAGAGGTATATATAAAAACATCAAATGGTAATAATCCTCTCAACACTGAATAGCTCCCAAAAATGCATCAAACTGGTCAGAAGAACATATGATCGTCACCGCCTGGAGGTGGAGGAGGAGGAGGAGGAGGACCTTGAAAAGCGAGATGCCACTGTTGCATCATCTCGTCCATGTCATCCTGGCGGCTGGTAATCCTATCAACTGTTGTCTCAATCCTCTGCTCCATCTGCCGAAGTCTGTGGATATCCTCACGGATGACGTGAACATCCTCCTAAAGCCTGTGGACATCGGATCAAAGCTGGGTGTACTCTGCACGTGTAACCACCTCGCCAGTCTCCTCATCTGAACTCGATGACTCTGGACGCTCCTTCCAGACAAATATGCCCTGCCTACTCTCAATACCTGCCAAGGACAATTGGCGAGTGCCAATCTGGTCATAGTACTTGGACATGTGCCTGACCTGACCACTACCCACATGGATGCCAAAACGTAAATGGAAAAACTCGGTCAAGATATGGCAGAAAGGCATATATATCTTCTCATTCACACTATGAGAAGAATGACAAATGACACTAAAGACTTGTAAGGAGACATCAATGTCCATCCTCCTGTCCAAAGCGTACATCATCACCAAATGTGGGAGTCTGATCCTGGACCTCCCCTTGGTGACAATGGGCAAAATGCACTCTATGACGATCTTATACAATACATGGCTAAACGGTCTCATGGGTTTAGCATCAAAAAGACGCTCCAACTCATTCCTGTGTCTTCTAAAATAATGCATATGTATCTGATCAATGGTGACTCCAGGAAACTCTAGTGGTTCAACAATAGTGGAAAAGTAAACAGATGCATTATTGGACTCTCTACACTGTAGGAACCCAGCTAAACCCATGACAAAGAAAAGGATAGGAACACCAGCTACTTGAGACTCATACAAATTACTATCTGAGTCAATACAGGTCAAATTTGCATAAAACCCTGTACATAAGTCAATATCTATGTCATGCTGGCAGTAAACCAGCTGATCCAGTTGAAAATGAGTGATCATTTCAGCTAACTGAGGCGACTTCTCTTGAAAGAAGGCCTAGTTTAGTATCGACAATTCGTCACCACGAATTCATTTTCTTCAACCGTTTCTTACATTCTCGGGACCTAAACTTTGACCCTCCCTGACTTGGTTGGGATGATCCTTCACCCTAGGTTTCTTAGAGCCATCCTAAAACACCACACACACCCATGCATGCCAAGACACCCCCAAAAGAAAAACATCAAAGAACATGCACAAAAACATCATGTTAGTGCCAAAACATGGTTTAAATGAGAAAAAGAACCTTAAACAACGATACCTTTTCATTCTCTGCATGATTACTTGATTTTGAGAGCACGGCTTGAAGAGAAGAGATTTTAACAAACCCTAGAAGTAGATCGGGGTTATCGGAGGACTTAAAGAGGGATTTTAGGGCTTGGAAGGGCCTAAAGACGAAGAAGGATCTTGGGAGAGGAGAGGATCGCTAAGAAATCACCAAAACCCTAGAGTTTGGCTTCCCTCAGCGCGCCCATTTTTTTTTATAAAGCCCGCGTCCCAGTCGACTAGCAGGAGGCCAGTCGATTGGGAAAACCCACAGAATGTAATTACATTCTGACCCAGTCGACTGCGGTTGAGGCAAGTGACTGATAAACCATACAGAATGTTTGTGTTCTGAAATTTTCTTGTCCCAGTCGACTGCCAAATACCAGTCGACTAGTATCTCATTTTCAGATTTCCAATCCAAACTTCAGAAATGTCTAACTAATTCCAT
This sequence comes from Boesenbergia rotunda, assembly GCA_024364735.1. NCBI lineage: Eukaryota > Viridiplantae > Streptophyta > Magnoliopsida > Zingiberales > Zingiberaceae > Boesenbergia > Boesenbergia rotunda. The sequence goes on along the minus strand of JAGFNQ010002943.1, from coordinate 269,494 downwards.
AAATTTCCAAAAAATATGAATTCTTGTGGGAAGATTTGTGGATCCTATATTTACCTGGAAAAAATATAATTTCAACCAAAACTATCCTGAATCCCAAGCTTGGTACAAACTTCGAGTTTCTCCAAAATGTATCATGAAACCTTTTCAAAAGTTCTAATTTTGACCTTACCTTGATGCTTCTTCCCATACCCATTCATAATTCATTCATAGCATCAAGTTATATGGTATTTAGGAATTAAAACCAATTTGTCTCAATTAAAATCCCAATTTCTTCCTTTTTCACCATAATTCTCCTTTAGTGTGCCAATTCTCTAGGATTAAGACTAATCTTAGCCTTTTAAACCTCTTGGCACACCCTATAGTCCTCTTCAATCTCCTAGAAGGAAACCACCTGAGATCCATTAACCATGAAACCCATTTTGGCTTCTAGAGCTCTCCCTTAAGCTCCTAGCCCTAGTTACCCCCCTAGTTAACTCATCTACAGAGGCAAGACCACACTAATGCTCCTTCGGTGCCTCTTGACCTTCCACTATCACTCTCTTAACCCTAAAGACCTTTTTCTTGATCAATTTCTTTTCTTTTCCTTTATATGGCTTTTCCTTGCCATTTTTTACTTTTTCTCTACCATAGTTATAGGACATCCTTGAATATGACATTTTGTCAACATTAGCCCTCCTAGGATGGTATCCTAAATCCGGTCTATCATTCCTATGATTTTGGTCCTTTGATATCATGTTCAATCCCTTGGACCCTTGAATGACTCTACCTAGGTTTCTTTCTAACTTATCAAGTTTTGCTCTTAAAGCCTGATTTTCCTTTTCTAACTTCCTAACCTTAGAATCACTAGACCTACTTTGATCATTTCTAGGTCTACCTATTTTTCTAGGCATATTTCTCCCTTTCTTAGAGTTTATGCCTTGGTCCTTATTCCTAGAGTTCCTAGATTTATCATGCATCATAGAATTTTTGGTGTTTTGGCATTCAAAATTATTTTTATTCCGATCATAATATTTAAAACCAAAGACACACATGGGCATACAATTGTTATCAATTCTATCATTCATACAAGCATTTTGAGCATAAATTGAGTTAGGGATTATCTCTCTTACCCTTGTAGCTTCCCCTTGATGTGAGCTCCTCTCTTCCTTTTCCTTTTTCTCCCATTTTCTTAGATGCTCCATCTTCTTGAGCTCCTTACTCCTTGGACACTTTGTATGGTAGTGCCCTAGCTCCCCGCATGTGAAACACCTAATTTTCCTTCTTTTCTCCTTTTGAGCTTTCTCATTCCTACAACCCATATTAGAATTTAAATGAATAGATTTGGGCTTAGGAATTACCTCCTTTTTACCTAGTGGACACTTATCCTTGTAGTGCCCCTTTTTGTTGCAACCAAAGCATATGATATGCTCTTTTGATTTAGCTTTGGTGGAGGTGGAAGTCTTTTCTTGCTCTTGTGGGGATGAGGGTCTCTTCTCCCCCTCAACCCTTGATATTGATACTTCTTCTTCTTCTTCTGACGAGATGAATCCTTTTTCACTTGATTCCTCTACATCACTTGATAATTTTCCTTCGCTTTGGTCTTCTTGGACACTTGAGCTTATTTCTTTGGGTTCTTCTTGCGTCGGATTCTTATGTACTTCTTCCAATTTCGTCCATAACTCATAGACATTTTTATACTTCCCTACATCACTCAAGATATTAGTAGGCAAAATATTAACCATGATATTGACTACCTTTTCATTGGCCCTTGCTTGTTCTTGTTGCTCCTTGGTCCAATACCTAGGTCGGAGCTTCTTTCCATGCTTGTCCTTAGGGGTCTCGACTAGCTCTCCTATCACCATTACACACTCCCAATCCATGCCGAGCCACATCTTCATTCTAGCTTTCCAATAATCAAAATCTTCATGCTCATACGGTGGTGGTGAGTTTAAATCTTCCCCAAGTTTATCTTCCATCATTCTTCTTCCTCTAGCATGTGCTCCCTTGGCGGTTAGCTCAATCAAGAGCGGTCCTTCGCTCTGATACCAACTGATAGATCGATCGTGTCCGCTAGAGGGGGGTGAATAGCGATTTTTGAACCTCTTTCTTCCTACACGGTTAGTTTATGCAGCAGAAATAATAATAAACAAAATTAACAATGAAGAACAAACACTAACAACCTGATTTACTTGGTATCCACCCCGGACGGGTGACTAATCCAAAAATCCGTCGGTGGATCAATCCCCGGATAACCTCCGGCTAGCCCTCGTCGCTCCTTGTGGGTGGAGAAACCTCGCCACAAACTCAAACGAAGCACTGAGCATAAAGACTACTATCTTGCCTTTAACCAAGACAAGATTCGTCAAAGAAGATAGTAGGAAACGAGCCCCTTTAAATAGGGCTCGAATCTGAAATAGTCGCTACTAGTCGACTGCCAAAATGGCAGTCACCTGGTCCCACTCAGATTCGACCGTTACAACACAACGTTCGAATCTGCCAGCCTGTTCCAGCCTATACCAGTCGACTTCCAATAGGCCAGTCGACTGGGACACACCTAAGCCCAGAGTTTCACTCTAGAGTATAATTCTCTCCGCACTCAAACCCTCCCGGCTTAGCCCCTGAGTACAAGCACTCATACTCAGACCCTTACAACCCAGTTGACTCTTCTCTAGCAGCCTTGACTGTCGCCTTCACACCCTCTTCATCTTCGGCCCTCGTCCCTCGGATGCACACAAGCCTCCATCTTGTCTCCATGTCATCCTTCACGTACGCCTCGAAGTCCGCATCCCTCGGCTCATCATCCTTGCTGTCCAACGGTCCCTCGGATGCGCACGCAAGCCTCTAGCTTGCCTCCATGCCATCCTTCATGTGAAAACATCAACTAAGTTCATGTGTACCTGTACACATATTAGTCCAGCACAAATCCTAACATAACCATATTGCCCACACATCAAAATATCATGATCCTTCAGATCATCTCAGGGCCGATTGCCCCAACATACTCAATTTTAACTTAAGTTGATTTTATGACTTTGATAACTGAAATTTTAATCGGAGGAGGCACACATTGACTATGGTTTCATCATGCAGGTAATGCAATGTCTACACTGAACATCCTCTACTGAGTTTGGTGACGATCCCAAATCCCGGATTGAGATCCAGATTGGACACACAAGGATGAAATCTCAAAGAAGCCTAGTGATTGGTCTTTTAAGGCTTTGGCAATTACATTAGATTCATACTCTACTATCAGAATCATTTTGATTCATTCAGCCCTTCTCTTGTTCCTATGTCTTGGACTAAGTTGGTGCTGCTCTCCAGGCATAGTTGAGTTGCGGGACAGATATTGCTATACTGGACAAAGATATAAATCTCTACAATTGAAAAAAAAAATATTCTCCCCATAGTGGCACTACAAAAAAATGAGTATTCTACGTCAAATTTTTGCGACAAAAAATTTTTGTCGCCGATTAGCGACAAATTTTGCGACAAAATCTATATTCGTTGCTAATATGCGACAACTTCTGCGACGAAAGCTTTATTGTCGCTAATTTGTGACAAAAAATTTTCATCGCAAAATTTGTTACACTTTTGCGACGAAAATAAATATTCGTCGCAAAATTTGCAACAAAAATTTTTCAGATTTTGCGACGAATTCAAATTTGTCCCAAAATTTGCAACGAATTTGGAAATTCGTCGCAAATAATAGATTTTTTAAAAAAAATTGAAATACATTCAAAATCTCCCAGATGGAGCAACAGAAATCGGAATGATATGACATATGTTTCTACGAGTTTGTATCGACGCCCTCGTGAACTACGAATTCATCATAATTGTAGTCGTCATCACCATCATCCCCCATCATCTTCCATTGCATAGGTATCTCTAATATAATTAGTGAAGGAATCCATGTGGGTTCCGTCAGTATGCTGGTCGTAGTCTATGGACCGGACTACAGTGGCCCTTTGGCTTGTAGCTCCTACATAGTTACTTCCAACATCTCGACATGAACTGATGGTGTCTTGTAACCATTGCTGGAATTCAGGAGATAACTGCCATGGTATGTGTGTGGAGGATGAGGCCTGCATTTCTACTTGTGGTAATGGTACTAGTTTGCAAAAGATTTCTTCATTTAGAGGGTTGTTTGTTGAACCAAACCCTTGTTCGACTCGTGCTGTTGTAGTGGAAAATTCATTAACCTCTGTGAGATCTACTTGTAATATGGGCTCTACTTGGAAAAACCTCGTTAATCATTTTGGCCCCCACGGGTGGCTCGGTTGGAAATGCGTCTGGTTGCTTGCATCGGAGGTCTCAGGTTCGAGAGTCACCAGTCGCACATGGGGTGAAAACCTGGTCTGCTGGCTTAAATACTTTCGGCCCCAGGCACCTTACCCTACCAGTAAAACTGTGATTTACCCCCTCTGGATACTTGTGGGGTCAGGACCAAGAGTCCGCTAAGGTGGCGGTTCCACCTTTTGCATCTATTAGGATTTGCGCTCTCCGATCTCCTGCATTAATGAAAACTAGTCATATAGTCTGATTAAATAGAAGAATTTTTATGTCACCTCTGTAGTCATTGTCAATGACTCCAGCTCCTACATGTACTCTCAGTTTATATGTTGCTCCTGATCACGTCGCAATAAGCCCGTAGAACCCATTAGGAATTGCGATACAAATTCCGGTTGAGATTAGACTTTGTCCCCTTGGTTCAATTGTAACATCTTCATCAGCTGCTAGATCATAACCGGCTTCTCCTTCAGAGTGTCTACTTGGTGTTTTTGTCGTGGATGTTAATCTCTTAACTTGTACTTGGGGCTTGTCTTCAATTAGCACTGCGATGGTGTGGCCTCTTAGTTCTTCCTCATCTGAGGGAATTTCTTCATCTTGACTATTGTACGTTATAGGCCTGCCTGTGGCTTCTATTGCATAGTTTTGAAAACTAATAGATATCCTTCCATCAATTAAGTTGCGACTATTGGCTTCAGCTGGCTGCATAGGAATATTTATCTGTGTGGGTTGAATTGTCCAATCATGTCCTTTGTTGCAAGGTATCTTCGCCTTGGTATGGCATTTACCCCATGGCTTGTGAGGTAATCTACTACTCCATTGACTTCATATGCGAAGGCTACATTAGGAGTATTGGAGAGTCTCCCAATCAACCCTCTAGTGATCAAGAGATTAGCTTCGCCATTTCTCCAGGAGTCATATCCTCAGGCTAATATTGTTAGCTGAATATTCCTGAAAAAAGTCAACAATTGTCATCATAATACAGGAACTACATAAATTAATTGGCATCCCCTGGTCAGATCCACCTCCATAGTAGTAATTATGGATGTGTCATCTTGCCATCGATTGTCACGGAAGACTATTAGAGCCATGGTGCCTTCGCCCTGTCTGTGTAGGGTTTGAATTCTTACTTGTAGGAATCCCAGGTGAATATATCGCATACCGCTCCACTGTAGCCGGCTGTGGCTTTCCTCTTGTATAAAAGATCTATCCACCTGATTATTGTCCGTGCATAACATGGGCTCCTCAGATCTATGCATGTACACTGGTGGTGCACATCGTCTCTTCTTGAGTGGTATAGCACGTCAGCTGGTGCTATCGCAACTCTTTCTTGCATAGAGAGTGACCTTAAACACAAATTTCAAAAAAAAAACTCTAGAGATCAATGAAGGATTAACATCAAATTGCTTATAACAATTTGACTTAGAAAATTTTAACTAAGACATTTGCTAATCTAAATTATTTACTATAAAAGAAAATATATTAGGAGAAATTCATATTTGAGGTCGTCTAGCTCATCACGAGATCAACACAAACATATAGAAACTTGTTTCATGAAATTCTGAGTTCTCTAGGTTCATCTACGACAATTAAACGACATTTATTTTGTTTTTTCTAAAAAAAATAATTTTGCGACGAATTTCAAAATTCATCCCTAATCTGCAACGAATTTGAAAATTCGTCGGAGAATTTGGGACGAATTTTGAAATTCGTTGCAAAATTTTAATTTTTTTAAAATAACCCTAAATACCTTCAAAAAATCATAAATAAACGTATAGAGCTCCGAATTTCATGAAATAAGTTTCTATGTGCTCGTAATGATATTATCATGAAATAAATGATGTCAAACTTAAATTTCACTGGATAAATTTATATAAAAAAATTTAAAGCCACAATATTATATTTTCTAAGTAAATAATATTTAAAAAATTACAAATAAAAATATATTATGCAAAATTTATATTAGAGGGCTTTTATATCATGAGGATATCGATACGAGCACGTAAAAACATATTTCGTCAAATTCCAAGCTTCGTACATTTATTTATGATTTTATGAATATATTTAGGGTTTTTTTTAAAAATAAGTTTACGACAAATTTCAAAATTCGTCCCTAATCTGCGATGAATTTGGAAATTCATCATAGAATTTGGGACAAATTCTGAAATTTGTCACAAAATTTTAATTTATTAAAAAGAACCCTAAATACCTCAAAAAAATCAAAAATAAGCGTATGGAGCTCCGAATTTCATGAAATAAGTTCCTACGTATTTGTAGCGATTTCATCATGAAATAAATGACGTCAAATTTAAATTTCACCAAATAAATTTATATAAAAAAATTTAAATCCACAAAATTATATTTTCCAAGTAAATAATATCTAAAAATTACAAATAAAAATATATTATGCAAAATTTATGTTTGAGGTCATTTATATCATGAGGATATCGATACGAGCATGTAGAATCATGTGTTTGTCAAATTCTGAGCTTCGTACATTTATTTATAATTTTTTGAATAAATTTAGGATTTTTTTAAAAAATTTAATTTTGTGATGAATTTCAAAATTCATTCCTATTCTAAGACGAATTTCGAAATTTATTGCAGAATTTGGGACGAATTCTAATTTTTTAAAAAAAAATCCTAAATTCTTTCAAATAATTATAAATAAACGTATGAAGCTCCAAATTTCATGAAATAAGTTTCTACGTACTTGTAGCGATTTGATCATGAAATAAATGACGTCAAACTTAAATTTCACGAGATAAATTTATATAAAAAATTTTAAAGCCACAAAATTATATTTTCCAACAAAATAATATTTAAAAATTACAAATAAAAATATATTATGCAACATTTAGGTTTGAGGTCATTTATATCATGAGGATACTGATATGAGCACGTAGAAACTTGTTTGGTCAAATTTCGTGCTTCATACATTTATTTTATGATTTTTTGAATGTATTTAGAGTTTTTTTTTAAAAAAATAATTTTGCAACGAATTTCAAAATTTGTCCCTAATCTACGACGAATTTGGAAATTCGTTGCAGAATTTGGGATGAATTCTGAAATTTGTCGCAAAATTTTATTTTATTTTTTAAAATCCTATATACCTTCAAAAAATCATAAATAAATATACGGAGCTCCGAATTTTATGTAATAAGTTTCTACGTGCTCATAGAGATTTCATCATGAAATAAATGATGTCAAACTTAAATTTTAGCGGATAAATTTATATAAAAAAAATTATATTCACAAAATTATATTTTCCAAGTAAATAATATTTAAAAAATTACAAATAAAAATATATTATTCAAAATTTCTGTTTGAGGTCTTTTATTTCATATGAATATTAATATGAGCATGTAGAAACTCGTTTCGTCAAATTCCAAGCTTCGTAAATTTATTTATGATTTTTTGAATGTATTTAGGATTTAAAAAAAAATAATTTTGCGACGAATTTCAAAATTCATCCCTAATCTGCGAGGAATTTGAAAATTCATAACAGAATTTGGGACAAATTCTGAAATTCATCGCAAAATTTTAATTTTCTTTAAAAAACCCTAAATTCCTTCAAAAAATCATAAATAAATGTACGGAGCTCCGAATTTCATGAAATATATTTTGACGTGCTCGTAGCAATTTCATCATGAAATAAGTGATGTCAAACTTAAATTTCTCCCCGATAAATTTATATAAAAAGATTTTAAAGTCACAAAATTAGTTTTTCCAAGTAAATAATATTTAAAAATTACAAATAAAAATATATGATGCAAATTTTATGTTTGAGGTCATTTATATCACGAGGATATCGATACAAACACGTAAAAATTTGTTCCATCAAATTCTAAGTTTTGTAGGTACATATATGAATTTTTTTAATGGTCTTTTCGTTTATTTAAAAAAAAATATTTGTGATGAATTTGAAAATTCGTCCCAAAATTTGCGATGAATTTTCAAATTCTTCGCAAATAATAGATATTTTAAAAAAAAATCGAAATACATTCGAAATGTCTCAGATAGTGCTACAGAACTCGGAATGACTTGACACAAGTTTTGTAATGCCTAGAATTTTTCAAAATTTTCCAAAATAAAAAAAATTAAAATTTCTTAAAAGGGGGGGGGGGGTCAATGCCAAGGCTCGAACCCAAGACCCCTCGTTTAGCATTGAGTTTCCATTAGGTGGTGGTAAAACTTTACATTAGGATATGGAAACAATATAAGATAAGGGATAGTAAGCGTCTTTTATGAAAGTTGCTTCAACTTCCACTTAGTATATAAAGTAATAGAAAGAAGAGAAAACTAAGGGTTTTCTCATTCCTCCTTCTTCCCTACGAAAACAAGAAGAGGGAAACTAGGGTTTCTCTTTTTATCTTGCGCCCAAGATCCGGATCGAGTGAAGGAAGTAGACGAGGAGTACCACGCTAGATCCTACGCCGGTGTAGTAAGTTTAGAAGCGTAATGATGTAAGTAAATCACTCACCTGCAGTAAAAGTAGTTCTCGTTTGATTTTAGAACATGATTTTTTGTCTTTTGGTGTTTGTGATCTTAGTATAGCAAGACCAAGGTCTTGATTCACCCCAAAACGAGTTTTGGGAGTTAGGGCACGCAAGGTGCTCGATAACAGTTTTGAGTAAGACCGAGGTCTTACTAAGCCCTAGAACGAGTTCTGGGACTAAAAAACGAGATAAGAACAAGACCAAGGTATTGATGTATTTTCAAAACAAGTTTGGGAACCTTATTTATTTTAAGTGCAAAGAATATGCTAAATTATACATTTTAAGCACAAGCATGATAACAAGTTTATGTATATTACTTTTATTAAGTGGCATGTACCGAGCCAAGGCCCACATGATCTAGGCAAGCCTAGTAGAGACGCTCTAGTAGGGTTCGGTGGCTAGCTACCCCAAAACCTATTAGAGATGCGCGTATTGGTACTATGCCGGGCCCAAAGGAGGATGTTTATTATTTTAAAGTATAAGAGTATATCAGTTTCAAGTTTTCAAAAGTAAGCATTTATTTCAAGCATGATAAGCATTTTTCAGTTCCAGCAAAGTTTTCAAATGCAAGCATTTGTTACAAGTGTATGTTGGTGCAGGCAGCACCTAAGTCAAACCTGGGTTTTGATAATGGCAAAGGGTTCAGAAGTTAAGGTGTTATTGTAATCTAATATATTCACTGAGTGTGCAGGAAGAAGTCCTAGATACACTAGGCAAGAAGTCCTGGCAAAGGGCTGGGCAAAGAAGTCCTAGTCAAGGACTGGGCAAGAAGACCTGACCGGAAGTCGGGCAAAGAAGTCCTGGTCGAGGACTGGGCAAGAAGTCCTGGCAAGGGGCTGGGCACCAAAGACCTGACCGGAAGTCGGGCAAGAAGACCTGACCGGAAGTTGGGCACGAAGACCTGGTCAGGTGGATTGGCCAAAAGTCCAACAGGAGGAGCCGGTTGGCAAAATGTAAACTCTCCTAAGAGGAGTAGGTGAGGACGCGTTCCCCGTCGAGGGAACAGTAGGTGTCGGTTCGACCTAGGGTTCGATTTGGGAGACCCAAAGTCAGAACCAAGACAGCTACGTTGTAACTAATGCTTATTATGTTTTGGGACTAACCTTAGTTGCAGGATCGAAGGACTGGTCGTCTGCAAGTGAGGTACTTCACTGGGCCTAGGCGCCCGAATGGAGACAGGCGCCTGAATGGGCTCAGGCGCCCGAATGGGCTCAGGCGCCCGTATGGATATGAGCGCCCAAGCGTGAAGGCAAATCCCCAAACACAACTACGAAGCCACTGGACCAAGGCGGATCAAGCGCCCGTGAGGTCACGGGCGCCCCCATCAGCACAGGCGCCCAAGTGGAGGTGGATAAGCGCTGACCGAGCCCGCGGATAAAGATTCGGGTAGGGAAGGCCACATGTTAGGCACCCCCAACGTCACAGGCGCCCGTATGAGCACTATAAAAGGGGGCTCACCCCCAAGGCTTCGACATCCATTCTTTCCAACGCTCCAAACACTTTCGCTCATGCGCTGCACCCCGGCAAAGTTCGATTTCGAGATTCCAGCACCGACAACGACCCTCTGCTCCGAAATTCGATCCACCTCGGGCGTCAGTAATGTTTCAGTTTACGAAAGTGTTGTGATTTAGTTTTTCAAATTCTATATCTATACTATCAATCTGTAAAAATCTTTCCGAATATAGAATTGCCCAAAGTAAACGGTCAAGGACCGTGGGCCTTGGAGTAGGAGCCAACCGCGACTCCGAACCAAATAAAAAATTGACTTGTGTTCTTGTGTACTTTATTTCTTTCCACTGCGCATATTCTTTAACTGCCCGAAAAATTTTGATAACGATATTCACCCCCCCCCTCTATCATTTTCTTCGATCCAACATGTGGTATCAGAGCGGGTGGCTCAAATTTGGTGCAACCACCAATTTGAGAGTATTTTCGGATTTTTTGAAATAATTTTAAATTTGTTTTTGAATTGTTTTTCGTTAATCGAGGTTGGTGCAACACCATTCGATCGTATTTTTTTCTCGATTAATTTTTTTTTCTTCCGCACTACTAATCCAAGACCAAGTCTTGGGATAAAGTTTCTTTGTTTTTGTTTTATTTTAGAATTTATTATGGCCATGCAAGAGGGTTTCAGCACAGCCAGACCACCGCTCTTCAGTGGAGAAGACTTCTCCTACTGGTAGAGTCGGATGTAGGTCCACCTGAAAACTCAGGTGGATATGTTGATTATCATCCAATCTGGCCTTGAAATCCCCAAGAACGCTGAAGGAGTGGCACAACACTACACAGAATGGGACGCTTCGCTGAAGAAAAAGATCGAGGTTGATGCAAAGGCAACTCAAACGTTGCAGTGTGGATTAACCAAGGAAGAACTGAACCGGGTGAGTACCTTCAACAGTGCTAAAGAACTCTGGAGCAAACTAATTGAACTACACGAAGGCACCTCCGACACCAGAATCAGCAAGAGGGATCTGCTGCTGAATAAACTCTACACTATAAAGATGAATGAAGGTGAATCACTAGCATAGCTCCACGCCAGAATCCAGGAGCTGATGAACGGTTTCCACACAATCGGTCACAAGGTAGAAAATCGTGACCTTATTAGGTATACCCTAAATGCTTTCCCAAGAAATACTCTGTGGGCATATATGGTAGATGCTTACAAAGTTTCTAGGGATCTTTCTAAAATTAAATTAGATGAATTGTTTTCAGAATTAGAATTATATGAACAGATTAACTGCACTTTGACCGAGAAAGGTATTGCTTTTCTTGCAGGTAAGACCCAAGGAAAGGTAGCCAAGAAAAAGCCCAACCTGCACCCGAGTCTGACTCAGACTTAGAAGATAGTGAAGGGGATCGACCCAAGTTGGTTCGGCTAGCCCGGGACTACTATAAGGAGCTGAAGCATCAGACCAACTGAAGGAAAGCCAGCCGAAGAAAGGAAGATCCAGCTGAACCTTCAACTTCAAAGACCAAACCAAATGTGACCTGCTACGAATGCAACAAGAAGGGACACTACAAATCAGAATGTCCCAATCTAAAGGAAGCCAAGAAGACTCGAAGGAAGAAGGCTCTTCAAGCCACATGGGACGAATATTCCTCCGAAGAAGAAGAAGAGGCCCCACAGTCAAACCTTCTCGCCTTGATCGCATCGGAAGACATCGACACCGGATCGGAATTGGAACCGGACGACGGAAGGCTCACAATTTCAGAGAATGACAAAATAACGGTAAGTGGTTATTCCGAAATTGAATTATCAAAGTTAATAGCTTACTTATCTCGTAAAAAAAAACTTGGCGAAAGCCAAAATCCGAGTCGAGTCCCTCCGACAGGAAGTAAAACTCCTGAATGAAGAAGCTGACTCTAGATCCTTGACCGAGAAGGTTCAAGAAGGAACCTCTACTCAAGTTGAAAAGCTTGAGAAAGAGAACTCCTCCTTGAAAACTCAAGTCAAGGACCTTAGAGCGGCTTTAGAACGATTTACTTCGGGTTCCAAGGGTCTTGACTTGATCCTTGGAAAATAGAAGTTCGTTCTAAATCGATCTGGGTTAGGGTATCGAACCAAGTCGAGACAACGGTCATACTATGCTGTATTGAACCAATCTAGACCCAAAGTTTAAGCATGGGTACCCAAACTTTGCTTGAACAACCAAGCTGGACCAAACCAGTATTGGATCCCCAAGGACAAGACTCACATCTTGCCCAATCATTACCACGGCTTTAGTCCAGGGAGAGCCAATTTAAAAATAATTTTCATAATTAGATAAATTTCTTTTATTTCTTAATTTTAATTGCATGCTTGATTGTTTATTTATTTCTGTAATTTATTATGTTTAGACCTAGGACTCGTTAGACTAAGGGCTGAAATGACTTAATTGAAATTTGAATAACATAGTATTGGGTGGAGGTGAGATGATAGTACGTTAGGGAAGCCATTTTGGCGGAACTAGCCGAAGCTACCGATCCAAGACCCAAACTAGTTAGACCAAAATCTCTAATGGAGTAACTTGAAGATGATTTTTCAATAAAAGGCTTTGTCAAAGAAAGGGTTGATGATCTAATAAGGCTATGGCCAAATAAGGCCTAGTGTCTCGCCAAGACCTGGAAGTTGATTATTGAAAACCAAATTCACTTTACTATTGTCATATTTGAATCTAACACAAATTTCAATTAATCTTAGATTCAACCACTTTTAAAAATAAAAATAAAATTCAATTAAACTATTTTTAAAATTAATTCAACTGTTCAAAATTAATCATGTTTTTCAAAATAAAATCTTTACTTCTGTCAAAAACTGTCTCACAAAAACCCATAAGGTTAACGTGATTGATAACTATAAATTGGGTGAGACAGACTAGGTTGTGAAAATCAATTTAAGCTATCATTAATTCTAATTGGATCCAAATCAATAAATACTTTATGTGTAGAAACATAAAGATTTGGACCAATAGATGTTGGATAGCGGATGCTCCAGACACATGACTGGAGACAAATTGAAATTCACCAAACTCAAGTTCAAGAACCTAAGCTCAGTAGCATTTGGCAACAATGCTACACTCAAAGTCATTGGGTCAGGTAACATTGAACTCAAATCAGATTTTGTGATTAAAAAGGTACTCTTGGTTGAGAACTTTAAATTTAATTTGCTTAGTATAAGTCAGTTATGTGATGCTGGCTATGTAGTTACCTTTACCAACTCTAACTGCCTGATTAGAAATTTACAAAACTCAGTAGTCATGCTTAAGGGCACTAGGAAAAATAACATTTATACTATAAGTTTACCCTTAGTACCTAAATGCCTCTTAACTCAATTAGAAGAATCTAACCTCTGGCATAGGAGATTAGGTCATACAAATGATAGATTAATTTTGAAAATCACCCAACTTGGTTTAATTAGAGGAATACTAAAAATTAAGAACCATGAAAACATGATATGTGACTCATGTAACCAAGGTAAACAAACCAGGTCTAATCACAAACAAATTCAATCAGACCTAACTCAAACCGCACTTAAGCTACTGCACCTTGATCTATTTGATTCACATGGAGCCAAGTCACTAAGCGGAAATCGATACTACTTAGTCATTATCGATGATTACTCTAGGTTCACTTGGGTAAGGTTCCTAAAAACTAAGGATGAAACCCTAAATCTATTTATTGAGCTATGTGTTGGATCGAGAAACACGATAGAGGGGGGGTGAATATCGTGAAAATCTTTTCGGATAAGAATAAGAGAAAATACGCAGCGGAATTAAAAACAAACACACAAGGAACACAAGTATTTTTACTTGGTTCGGAGTCGCGGTCGGCTCCTACTCCAAGGCCCACGGTCCTTGACCATTTACTGCGGGCAATTCTATATTCGCGCAAAGGTTTACAGATTTAATACAAGAATAGTGCAGTAAGTAAATGAATACACTTTTCATTACCGACGCCTGGTGTGGATCGTACTTCGGAGCAGAGGGTCATCGTCGGCGCTAGAGTCTCGAGATCAGAGTTTGCCGGAGCAGAGCACTTGAACGAAAATCTTAGAGGCGTTGGAAAGTTGTGTTCTTGAAGCCTCAGGGTCGAGCCTCTTTTATAGTGCTCCTGGGGGCGCCTGGGACGTCGGGGCGCCTGACACGTGCCTTCAGATCGGAGAAACTTCATCCGCAGCTTGGTCAGCGCTTATCCCCTCCAAATCGGCCTCTGGAGCTGACTGGGGCGCCCGGGAACTCCTGGGCACCTAGCTTGACTTGGTCCGCTGGCTTCGTGGCTGATTTTGCTTCAACTACCTCTTTGGCTTTGACCTTGGGCGCCCTGGACCTCCCGGGCGCCTAGCCCAGTATGGTTTCGAAGCGATTCTTGCTTCCTTGCTTGTTTGCCTTTGACCTTGGGCGCCTGGGACCTCCTGGGCGCGTAGCCCAACTGCCTGCCCCTCACCTTTGGGGCGTTCTGAGTTGCAGAAACACACTCCTTCAGTCCCTGCATCCAAGGTTAGTTCCAAAACAAACAAGGCAAGAATATTAATCACTTCTTACAGCCATAGCTGTCTTGGTTCTAACCTCGAGTCTCCCAAATGGAACCCTAGGTCGAACCGACGCCTACTGTTCCCTCGACGGGGAATGCGTCCTCACCTACTCCTCTCAAGAGAGTTTACATTTTGTCAAGCGGCTCCTCCGGTTGGACTTTTGCCCGATCCACCTGACCAGGTCTTCGTGCCCAGTCCTCGACCAGGACTTCGTGCCCACCTTCCGAGCAGGTCTTCGGTGCCCAGCCCCTTGTCAGGACTTCGTGCCCAGTCCTCGACCAGGTCTTCAGTGCCCAGTCCTCGACCAGGACTTAGTGCCCACCTTCCGAGCAGGTCTTCGGTGCCCAACCCTCGGCCAGGTCTTCTTGCCCAGTCCTTGACCAAGACTTCTTTGCCCAGCCCTTTGCTAGGACTTAGTGCCCAACCCTTGGTCAGGTCTTAGGTGCCCAGCCCTCGGCCAGGACTTCTTGCCTAGATTAACTAGGACTTCCCTGCACACTTGAGTAACTCTATTAGATCACAAATGGTACTTAACTTTGAATCCTTTGCCAATATCAAAACAAGATTCGATATGGTGCTTCCGGCACCAACACTATGTAAGGTAATTGAAAATCAAAATGATACCAAAATCAAAAGACTTAGGAGTGATCACGGGGGAGAGTTTGAGAATCAAAGGTTTGAGGAATTTTATAGAATAAACGGGTATATACATGAATTTTCGTGTCCTAGAACCCCCTAGCAAAATGGGATAGTAGAAAGGAAGAATAGAACCCTACAGGAAGCCGCTAGGACTATGCTCAATGAATTCAACCTAGCGAACCAATTTTGGGCAGAAGCAATTAGTACGGCTTGCTATATCCAAATAGGGTCCTAATTAACAAACGACATAATAAAACTCCCTATGAACTATATTACCATAGACTTCCAAACCTACATTACCTAAGGGTCTTTGGGTGCAAAGTCCATATCCTAAACACCAAGGACTACCTAGGTAAATTTCAGTCCAAGTCAACCCCTGGAATATTCTTAGGATATTCAACAACAAGTAGGGTATATAGGGTCTACAATAGACAATCTAATAAAATTAAAGAAATAACGAATCTAATATTTGATGAGGAAACTAAGTCAAAATCTAATGATCCAAATCTAAATCCATCAAATATTGATCAGGAAGATAATGAACAAATTATTGAACCATCAATTGAACCACTAGTAGAACCTCTAAATGAACTGACTATTGAACCAACTACTGAGTCAATTGAACCAATAATTGAACCAACCCAAGTAATTGAACCAAATACTGAACCGAACCATCCAGCCGGACCTGAGGCTGAACCAAGTTCTAGAAGAACCAAAAAACCCAGACTCAGTCACCCAACTGATCAATTTGTAGGTGATCCAACCTTAGGAGTCAGAACTAGGTCTTCCTATAGAAATCTTAGTCAGATCGCACTGATTTCAAAAATTGAACCTAAGACTATAGAGGAAGCCTTACCTGATCTTGATTGGATCATAGCAATGCAAGAGGAGTTAGCCCAATTTGAGAGGAACCAAGTCTGGGAACTAGTACCTAAACCTGAGGGCAAATCCATTATTGATACTAAGTGGGTGTTTAGGAATAAGCTAAATGACTAAGGGGAAATAGTTAGAAACAAAGTCCGCTTAGTAGTTAAAGGGTTCAGTCAAGTCAAAGGGTTAGACTATGACGAAACCTATGCCCCAGTAGCCAGACTTGAGTCTATTAGAATGTTGTTAGCCTTTGCATCCCATAAAGGATTTAAATTTTACCAAATGGATGTTAAATCAGCCTTCTGAATGGGTTTATTAAAGAAGAAGTCTATGTAGGACAACCCCCCGGTTTTGAGGACTTAGAAAAACCCAACTACGTTTACAAACTTAATAAGGCACTTTATGGACTAAAACAAGCACCTAGAGCATGGTATGAACGCCTATCAACTTATCTCATTTCTAAGGAATTCAACCAAGGACAAATTGACTCAACTCTTTTTGTCAAAACCTTAGAAAAAGACATCTTCATTGCCCAAATCTATGTTGACGACATAATTTTCGGATCCACCAACTCAAACTTTTTAAAAGAATTTGTAAAAATAATGAAAAATGAATTCGAAATGAGCTTAGTTGGTGAGCTCAACTTCTTTTTAGGACTACAAATTAAGCAAACTAGGGATGGAAATTATGTTCACCAATCCACATATCCTAAGGAGTTAATAAAGAAATTTAAAATGGATAACGCCAAAAGCATAAGTACCCCTATGGCCACAAACGTAAAAATTGATAGTAACCCTGAAGGTAGACCTGTAGACCTCAAGCTATATCGAAGTATGATTGGAAGTCTACTTTACCTTACTGCTAGCAGACCTGACATCCTATTTTCTGTAGGAATGTGTGCTAGATTCCAAACCTGTGCTAAGGAAACGCACTTAGCAGCCCTAAAAAGAATAATTAGATACATTAATGGCACCCTAAATGTAGAGATTTGGTATCCTAGGACCTCAACTTTTGACCTGTCAGGATACTCTAATTCTGACTATGCTGGATGCAAACTAGATAGAAAGAGTACAAGTGGAAGCTGCCAACTTTTAGAAAATAGTCTAGTCAGTTGGTGCAGTAGAAAGCAACACTGCGTAGCTCTATCTACAACCGAAGCAAAATATGTTTCTTTAGGAGAGTGTGTAGCACAACTCTTATGGATGATGCACACTTTTAAGGACTTCCAGCTTACTTACACCCAAACCCAAGTCTGCATTGATAACATAAGTTCAATCAATCTAACTAAGAACCCAATCCAACACTCTAGAACAAAACATATAGATGTTAAACATCACTTCGTAAGGGATCATGTAGCCAGAGGTGAAATAGTCCTTAAGCATGTAGACTCAAAATCAAACATAGCTGATATCTTCACCAAACCCTTACCTGAGTCTGAGTTTAGCTCACTAAGAAGGCAGTTAGGGTTATGCTTAGTAGAATAGGACTGCTCTACTTATGCTTCTTTTCAAAAACTATTTTATTTATTATTTATTATTTAATATATTTGAAAATTCATTTTTATCTTGAAATTTAAAATGATTTCCGACTTAGTTTTTTCAAAAACTTACCCCCTTCAAAACTAGGGTTTTTTTCGCAAATGGACTTAGCTTAGGCCTTAACCCTAGAACTGCATGTACCTATAGATCTAGAAGTCAGCATCTCACAAGCACCTTAGGGTACTTTTGATTGACAACCTAGACTGGGTTGAGATGCTTAGGTCTATGCCTTGATTCAAGATGCTTTAAGTCAGTGCATCTGCAGTAATTGGGGCAATAAATACAAATTGTACAGTAATCAGGTTAAGTGTCAAGCTTAGAAAATTTAACTTGATCAGATCACTTAACTTAACTAACCCCAGCGAAAGCTACTGTTTATAACAGCTAGTAAGTAGCTAACTGGGTTAGACAGGACCCGAAAGAAAAGAATTTAAATTGATTTGGTCCAGTATATGCTTAGAATTGGTTCAATACAGCACTTTACTTTCCTTACTCAATTTTTTGCTATATTTTTTTTGATATATCGCAAAGGGGGAGAGATTGGAGAGGAGAGAAAAGAAGTTTTTAAAATTTAAATTTTTAAAAAATAAATTTTGTTTCAAAAACTTTCATCTCCTTTTTCAAAAAGTAAAGTAACGAAAATTCTTTTTGCAAATTTTCTAAGTGTTAAAACTTCAAAATTCTTTTTTGAAAATTTTCTATGTGTTAAAACTTCAAAATTCTTTTTTGAAAATTTTCTAATTGTTAAAACTTCAAAATTATTTTAAAAAATTTCTAAGTGTTAAAACTTCAAAATTATTTATTTAGGAAAATTTTCTATGTGTTAAAACTTCAAAATTATTTTGGTAAATTTTCTAAGTGTTAAAACTTTAAAATTATTTTAGAAAATTTTCTAAGTGTTAAAACTTAAAAATTATTTTGGTAAATTTTCTAAGTGTTAAAACTAATTGGTTTGAAAAATTTTCTAAGTGCTCTTTGGAAAAATTTTTCTAACTCGAAAATCCTTTTTGAAAATTTTCTAAGTGTTGAAAACATGAAAAATCCCCTCATGACAAGGACTTGGAAATGTTTCAAAAACCCAATGTATTTTTGAAAAACTCAGGGGGAGAATTTCTTCCAGGGGGAGGAAATTAAGTATCTTACTTGTTTCATTAACTTAACTTTTTGAATTGTGTTGCAATAAATCAAAAAGGGGGAGACTGTTGGTGCAGGCAACACCTAAGTCAAACCTGGGTTTTGATAATGGAAAAGGGTTCAGAAGTTAAGGTGTTATTGTGATCTAATATGTTCACTGAGTGTGTAGGAAGAAGTCCTAGGTACACTAGGCAAGAATTCCTGGCAAAGGGCAGGGCAAAGAAGTCCTGGTCAAGGACTGGGCAAGAAGACCTGACCAGAAGTCGGGCAAAGAAGTCCTGGTCGAGGACTGGGCAAGAAGTCCTAACAAGGGGCTGGGCACCGAAGACCTGACCGGAAGTCGGGCAAGAAGACCTGACCGGAAGTTGGGCACGAAGACCTAGTCAGGTGGATTGGGCAAAAGTCCAACCGGAGGAGCGGTTGGCAAAAGGTAAACTCTCCTGAGAGGAGTAGGTGAGGACATGTTCCCCGTCGAGGGAACAGTAGGCGTCGGTTCGACCTAGGGTTCTATTTGGGAGACCCGAAGTCAGAACCAAGACAGCAACAGCTGTAACTAATGCTTATTATGTTTTGGGACTAACCTTAGTTGCAGGGTCGAAGGACTGGTCGTCTGCAAGTGAGGTACTTCACTATGCCTAGGCGCTCTAATGGAGACAGGCGCCCGTATGGATACGGGCGCCCAAGCGTGAAGGCAAATCCCCAAACACAGCTACAAAGCCACTGGACCAAGGCAGATCAGGCACCCGTGAGGTCACGGGCACCCCCATCAGCTCAGGCGCCCAAGTGGTGGTGGATAAGCGCTGACTAAGCCCGTGGATAAGGATTCGCGCAGGGAAGGCCACGTGTTAGGCGCCCCCAACGTCACAGGCGCCCGTATGAGCACTATAAAAGGGGGCTCACCCCCAAGGCTTCGACATCCATTCTTTTCAACTCTCCAAACACTTTCGCTCAAGCGCTGCACCCCGGCAAAGTTCGATTTTGAGATTTCAGCGCCGACGACGACCTCTGCTCCGAAATTCAATCCACCTCGGGCATCGGTAATGTTTCAGTTTACGAAAGTGTTGTGATTTAGTGTTTCAAATTCTATATCTGTACTATCAATCTGTAAAAATCTTTCCGAATATAGAATTGCCCAAAGTAAATGGTCAAGGACCATGGGCCTTGGAGTAGGAGCCGACCGCGACTCCGAACCAAGTAAAAAAATCGACTTGTGTTCTTGTGTACTTTATTTCTTTCCGCTGCGCATATTCTTTAACTATCCGAAAAATTTTGATAACGATATTCACCCCCCCTCTATCGTTTTCTTCGATCCAATAGTGTATTCATGAGCATATTCATGTTGAGCATAGCATTTTCAGTACATATGTTTTAAAAGCAAGCATTCTTTTGACCAAGAGCATGTTTATATCGATTGCATGTTTTGTGAGAGTAGGTATTTACTAACTAAGCAATTTGCTTATAGTTTGCATCCTTTTACTATAGATAAAGATAAAGAAAGGATGTAAGGCAAGGAGGCTAAAGGAAGGATGATTTGCGTCAGTGGTGGCGGAACCATGGAGTGAGATCCTTTGGGATGAGACTTGCTAATGCTCTAAGTTCTAAGTAGTAGAACTTTATCACTATTACTTAAGTTTCATGATAGTAGTTTCATTTCCGCAAAGATTATAAGTTTGAGTTATTATTTCAGCAAAGAGTATAAGATTAAGATGTTTTCTTACTACTTGAGTTGCATGTTGGATGGTTTAGGATCTAGTCTAAGTATTTTGTTTATGAGTTTTGTGATCATAGTTAGTAGTATGTTATTCATGATCCCCTCCAAAGTTTCTGAAGTCTAGACAGAATTTCCAGACGTATCAGTCAATTGCTCAAGGTAGCAGTCGACTGCCCTCAGTGAAACCGAGGGAACAAAAAGATTGGTCGAGTGATTTCTAGGCTGAGTCGACTGCATCAGTCGACTGGTAGTCCCACCAGTCGACTGGTCCCCAGCCAGATTTTGAACAGAAAGATTGGTCGAGTGAATTGACCTAGGAGTCGACTGGCACTAGTCGACTACTCAAGGGGGCAGTCGACTGGTCATGGTTAAGTAGAAAAGAGATATGACGTCCCTCTAGAGTGAGGAGAGAGGGTCGTCACAAGTTTCTATGAGTTCGTATCGACGTTCTCATGACATAAATGACCTTAAACACAACTTTCAAAATAAATTCTAGAGATCAATGATGGATTAAGATCAAATTATTTATAATAGTTTCAAACTTAGAAAATTTTAACNTTTTGATGAGACAATCAAAGAGTTTGATTTCTCACAAAATCCTGACGAACCTTGTGTGTACAAGAAGGTTAGTGGGAGTGCAGTCGTATTCCTAGTATTATATGTCGATGACATGTTACTTATAGGAAATGACATATCAGTCTTACAGACAGTTAAAATTTGGTTGTCCAAAACTTTCTCCATGAAAGACCTGGGAGAAGCAACCTATATCCTTGGGATTAGAATCTATAGAGATAGATCAAAACGGTTGCTTGGTCTTTCGCAGTCTACATATATAGACCGAGTGCTAAAAGGTTTAGCATGTCGGAATCCAAGAAAGGTTACCTTCCCATCAGGCATGGGATCAACCTTTCAAAGTCTATGTGTCCGCGCACAGAAGACGAGAGGATTTGCATGAATAAGATTCCCTATGCATCCGCAATAGGATCTATCATGTATGCTATGTTATGTACTAGGCCCGATGTATTGTATGCTTTGAGCGTCACAAGCAGATACCAGTTGGATCCAGGAATGGATCATTGGGCGGCTGTCAAGACAATCCCTAAGTACTTAAGAAGAACTAAGGATGTGTTCCTAATATATGGAGAAGGAGATATGGTAATACGTGGGTATACAGATGCCAGTTTCCAGACAGATAAGGATGACTCCAAATCGCAGTCTGGATACGTATTTACTTTGAATGGAGGCGCAGTAAGTTGGAAAAGTTCCAAACAAGACACCGTAGCGGATTATACCACGGAAGTAGTTTGGATCAAGAAGTTTGTCTCAAAACTTGATGAGGTTCCAACTATTGATGAAGCAGTGCCGGTTTACTGCGACAACAATGGAGCTATTGCACAAGCAAAGGAACCAAGGTCTCATCAACGATCCAAACACGTGCTTCGCCGCTATCATCTGATCAGAGAGATTATAAGTAGGAATGACATACAAATTGAGAAAAACCCCACTGAAAGGAATTTAGCGGATCCTTTAACTAAGGCCTTGCCTCAAAACAAGTTTGAGGGTCATGTTAGAGCCTGTGGTATTGGATACCGTAGCGATTGACATTAGGCCAAGTGAGAGTTTGTTAGTGATATGAGAGAAATGTCCTAAGGCAATCGCCTTATGATGTAAACATTTATATTAATAAATGATAATTCACTATTTGAGTATACATGTTTTGTGTATTTGATTGGGATCTTAAACTCATCTACTGAATGTCCGCAATACAATTCACAGCATAAGAGAATTTGTGATGGGATCACAACTGGTGATTATCTCTAATTTGCAATTGTGAAGTATTGAAAATATCCCTAGTCGATGAATTGATAAATACGGACATTATCAATTCTGTTGAGACTAGCATGGGTTATTCTCTAATCAGCTGATTCTCACTGGCTGGTGACATTGGGATGTCCAGAGATAAACATGGATGCTAGTTAAGGGAACTAGTTCATTGGAGTGACTAGCTGTAAGACTTCATATGGTTATCTATATAGATATGTCAATGAAGTTCTTACTGCAGCTTAAGTGCGATGTTCCTTTGACTTGCGGTGTTCAAGTCATCTTGGTCATGGAGACTTATACTTTAACATCTTAAGCAAGCATCTCCAAGGAGGTGTGGACCCAGGATGATTGGGTATAAGCCGAAGTGCCCGAAGATGTTTGAGCAGCCTACAAAGGATTCACTACTCCTTGCGAGGAGATGTATACCCAGGCCTATCGTTGGATTGTTACTCAAAAACCTCTGGCCAGAGTATATTATGTTAAGAGTGCGAGTCTCTTAAATACATGAGAGTAATTAGAAATCCAAAGGACGAGAAAGACATTACTTGGGCTAGGTGTGACGTAGTCAGCCTAGTGGGGACTGACACAAATAGACCGTGTCCTGAACCAAGTGGGTATAAGATGGTGAAGGGAATGGGGCACGATTTAGTAGAGCTGCTAAAGGGTTTCAGAATAATTTCTTCTGAGGTCAAACCGTTGATCTTTCGATTAATTGGGGGTCATGATGTACTACTAGGTGCCACTCATGATCGTTCTATAATTGGTTGATTATAGACGGCCAACATAAATCGAAAGCCTATTTAGTCACACGCACTACGAGTAATCCGAGGGATTTAAAACGAGTTGAAAATTGGATTTTCCGATCAAGAGAAATAAGTCGAATCTGAGTTAATCAGAGGCGCAATGGAAGCTAAAAATGACTAAGTCTTTTGAAGGCTTATTGGGCGAATTAAATGAGTTTAATTCGCGACCGGTTCGGGTTGGTTTGGCTGGCCAAAGAGGGTGCTAACCCTCCTTGTGGTGGCCGGCCATTAAAGGGAATTAAATCAATTTATTTGGTTTAATTAATAAAATAAATCTAGTGTGATTTGTTTTATAAATTATGGATAAATAAATTTGTATAAAGAAATTTATATAAATAAATTTGTAGAATTTATTCTTTTTATGGAGGTTAAAATAATCCATGAATTGGTTTATTTTAATTTTATAAAATCAATTAAGAATTGATTTTGCCATAATAAGAAAGTTTATAAATTTCTTATAAAATTTATTCCATAATTTAAAGAGAAGAAGAATTTGTTTTATTATAAATTAGTTATAATAAGACTCGGCTTAAACGGAATAATTAATAAGAGAATTTATAAGATAAATTTCTTATAACTAATTCCGTTAATTCCGTTAAGAGGGAGACTTAGCAAAGGAGTTGCTACTATATAAAGGAACCAAAGGCAAGCCCTTATTCCCAATCAACTAATCAAGTTGTGAAGAGCTCTCCCTCTCTCTCTTCTCTTCTCCCTCCCCTCTCCTCCCTTAGGGCCGGCGCCCACTCTTGGAGTCTTAGGGCCGGCGCCCACTTGGAGGCTTAGGGCCGGCGCAATCTCTACCCAACCAAAGGGTGCCGTGAGCTTCAAGAAGAAGAAGAACCCGAACAAGAAGAAGAAGAAGCGGATAGCGACTCCTCTCTTCCCGGAATTTGGATTCCGCTTCTTGTTGGTTAGTTTCCTAATTCCTCTCTTGATCTTCTTTGTTGTGCCTATAGAGAATCTAGTAGTTCTCGTCGGCACAAAACTCGTGACTTTGAGAAGTCATCCCGAAGAGAACTCGGCGTGGACGCGAATAGAGGCGGAGCTTCCAAGGGACGCTACGGTTGGATCTCGTCCCTCTCTTCGAGTTACGAAAGGTATAAAGTAAATTAGTTTACTTTTCCGCAAAGTTTTATTTTATGATTATGTCAACACACTATAAGGTTGCATGCTAGATATGAAGTTAAAATAATTTAGGAAATTATTTTATGCAAATTCTTCCGCTGCACGTAAAAATTTAAAATTTTACGTGTAACGCCCCGAATTTTCCTCAAGAAAGATAATGTAAGAAGGGGAACATGCCCAAATTTATAAATAAAAGAATACGAAGTACCTTTATGTAAAAGTACTATTATATTCATAAAATATAATAAAATGAGATTTAATATCATTTTGATATTATGAATGAAATGTGTGAATATGAGCATCCCTAGACAGGCATTGGTTATGTGGGCTTAAGGAAAGAAATAAAATAAAAAGGAAAATGAAGCAGAAAGGGGGGTGCCAAGGATCGAACCTTGAACCTCATGAAGAACCAAACCTTAAGTATGCCCATGTAACCAATTCACCCAGCAGGGGAGTGCTGAGAAAAGGAGAAGGGAAATGCTAGTTAAGGGGAAATTAGGGGAAGAGACTCATGAAGATGAAGAGTCACCAACGGAGAGACGCATGCCTCTTCGTTCGCTATAAAAGAATAGGAGAAGTGACGAAGGGAGTTTTTTCGGCAAGGAACGAGACTTTCGATTCCCTTCCACCAAAACTTAGGGTTTCCTTCAGAACCCTAAGAACCCAGTTCTTTGAGAAGTCAGGAAAGAAAGAAGGAAGGAGCAGAACGAGAGGAAGAGCTTTCTTCTCCAAAAGCCGAACACTCCTTGGAACTTAAGCGTAAGAAGTAAGTCTCCTCGCCTGTAACATAATCGTTACGAGTGTTCGTAAATGTTCTGTTCGTAGATGTTCTTACGATTGTTCGTAAATATTCTGTGTTCATGGAAAAGGTTACAATGTTACTGTGCTTTACGATTCAGGCTACACAGACCGATCAGGGAGTACCTGATCGGTCAGAGGGCATCCTGATCGGTCTCCCAGACCGATCAGGCTACACCCTGATCGGTCTCCCAGACCGATCAGGCTACACCCTGATCGGTCACCGAGACCGATCAGGCCATGCCCTGATCGGTCTGGAGACCGATCAGGGGAGCGTACAGAACCTTCTGTGTGCCCATCCATGTATACCCTGATCGATCACAGACCGATCAAACTACACCTTGATCGGTCTGGGGACCGATCAGGTGAGTGTACAGGTCGATGAAACTTTCTGTAGTTGCCCTGATCGATCACCAGACCGATCGGGCTACAGATCAGGTGTAAGTACAAGTTATGAACCACAGAAATGAAGAAAGGTTTCTCATGCTATGTATGTTTTACCTCCATGTTGTATGAATGCTATGCTATATATGTTGTATGCTATGGATTCCTTATGAAAGTAGGAAAAGTCATGTTACGGAATCATGCTTATGAATGAATAAACTTTACCTCCATGTTGTATGAATGCCATACTATATATGTTGTATACTATGCATTCCTTATGAAAGTAGGAAAGATTATGTATGGATTCATGATTATGAATAAATGAAATGTCTGCATTCTTTATGAAAGAAAGAAAGAATATGTGAATACCTATAGTACGTTCAATAAGAAAGAAAGAAAGGAAAGAAAAGAAGAATGACTGAACGTCTATAGAATATTCATCAAGAAAGAAAGAAAAGAATGCATGTAAGTATTTTATTTTAAAGAATGGCAAGTACCGGATCCCGAAAGGGATCCACGGTTCCGGACTACCGCAGCTGTCCCTAGGCTGAACGAGAGTAAGCCTAGCAAGAGGGCCCTGTAGGTCGGGATTAGCTACCTCGCATCCTACTAGGGTATGCGCGCAAATACAAGGGTACAAGCCAGGGATCCCACAAGCAAGAATGTATTTTTAAGTATTATGTATTAAGTTTTCCAAAAGAGCATCCTTATGTCTTGTGCATTCCACTCATGCATTCATTCATATTATGCACTTAAGAATGTCATGTTAAGAAAGTTCAAGTTAAGAAGATTTATATGCTGATGATATGTTCATTTCATGACTATGTTTGTGTCCATGCCATGCTATGCAAGATAAGTATGTATGCCTAAGAAATTCATGCTATGCTATATGTTAATATGTATGAATGTGATACCCTGCATGATATGAGCTATATGAATGATATGCCATGAATGTTATGTTGTATGATTTGCTATGATGTACGGATTTAGCGAGTAGGAAAGAGACTTACTAAGTGTATACTTATAGGATGTTTGCTTATGTTACAGATCAACCCAGATCGTACTAAAAGAAGGGAAGCTGCAGGAGGCTTGGATGTGTGTGATGGTGACTTGGCCGTCGATAGATTATCATGAATAAGAAAGCATGTTATAACTTGACTGGTCACTTAGTCGAATATGTTAAGACACGAATATTAAGAAAGGTTAATATTTTATATACCTACTATTCCTTGTGTCATGATGTTTCCGCTGCCATGTACTATAAGTTAGACCAAGTAGGAATAGTAAGGGTAGGAAGAAGAATATAACTAACGCACTACTCTGAAAAAAAAAAAAAAAAAAAACACGGGCGTTACATTACGAACTCGTATCCTTGTCGACATGCACCCGGTCCCAACACTGGGTATACATCTCCTCGCAAGGAGTGGTGAATCCTTTGTAGGCTGTTCAAACATCTTCGGGCACTTCGGCTTATACCCAATCATCCTGGGTCCACACCTCCTTGGAGATGCTTGCTTAAGATGTTAAAGTATAAGTCTTCATGACCAAGATGACTTGAACACCGCAAGTCAAAGAAACATCGCACTTAAGCTGCAGTAAGAACTTCATTGACATATCTATATAGATAACCATATGATGTTTTACAGCTAGTCACTCCAATGAACTAGTTCCCTTAACTAGCATCCATGTTTATCTCCGGACATCCCAATGTCACCAGCCAGTGAGAATCAGCTGATTAGAGAATAACCCATGCTAGTCTCAACAGAATTGATAGTGTCCGTTTTTATCAATTCATCGACTAGGGATATTTTCAATACTTCACATTTGCACATATAGAGATAATCACAAGTTGTGATCCCATCACAAATTCTCTTATGCTGTGAGCTGTATTGCGGACATTCAGTAGATGAGTTTAAGATCCCAATCAAATACACAAACATGTATACTCAAATAGTGAATTATCATTTATTAAAATAAATGTTTACAACCATAAGGCGATTGCCTTAGGACACTTCTCTCATATCACTAACAGCAACTTGGCGAAAGCCAAAATCTGGGTCGAGTCCCTTGGACAGGAAGTAAAACGCCTGAAAGAGGAAGCCGACTCGAGATCCTTGACTGAGAAAATTCAAGAAGGAAACTCCACTCAAGTTTAGAAGCTTGAGGAAGAGAATTTCTCCTTGAAAACTCAAGACAAGGAGCTCAGAGTGGCATTAGAACGATTCACTTCGGGTTCCAAGGGTCTTGACATGATCCTTGGAAAACAGAAGTGCGTTCTTAATCGATCTGGATTAGGGTATCGAACCAAGTCTAGGCAACGTTCTTATTATGCTGTATTGAACCAACCTAGAACCCAAGTCCAAGCATGGGTCCCCAAGCTTTGCTTGAACAAACAAGTTAGACCAAACCAGTATTGGATCCCCAAGGATAAGATTCATATCTTGCCTAACCATTATCGAGGCTATAGTCCAGGGGGAGCCAATATAAAAACAATATTCATAATTAGATAAAGTTTTTTTTTTCTATTTTTCTTTATTGCATGCTTGCTTGTTTATTTCCTTCTGCAAATCATCATGCTTAGACTTAGGACTGGCTAGACTAAGGATAAAATAACTTAATTGAAATTTGAAAAACCTAGTATTGGGTGGAGGTGAGATGATAGTACGTTAGGGAAACCATTCTGGTGGTACTAGCCGAAGCTACCGATCCAAGACCCAAACTAGTTAGACCAAAATCTTTCAAGAAGTAACTTGAAGATGAATTTTCAATAAAAGGCTTTGTCAAGGAAACGGTTGATGATCCAATAAGGCTACGACCAAAGAAGGCCTAGTGCCTCGCTAAGACCTGGAAGCCAATTATTGAAAATCAAATTCACTTTACTACTTGTTAAATTTGAATCTAACACAAATTTCAATCAATCTTAGATTCAACACAATTTTTTTTAAAATAAACTTAAAACTTAATAAATTTTTTTAAAATTAATTTAACCTTTTAAAATTAATCATGCTTTTTAAATTAAAATCTTTATCTTTGTTAAAACTTATCTCACAAAACCCATAAGGTTAACATGGTTGATCACATAGAACTGGGTGAGATATCTAGGACCTAACATTTTGAATTTCGTATTGAATCTTACAAATAAACTCATCTTAAATGAAATCTAGGGCTTGTTTGATTTAATAATTAAGTGGTCAAACACAGTCAACTGAGTCAAACCTAGTCAACATAGACAACTCTGGTCAACAGTCAAACTGGTCAACGGTCAAGTCAAGGTCAACTCGGGCGCCCGGGACCTCACGGGCCCTTGAAGCCTTTATCTCCACCCAAGGCAGTCAGATCTGCAAAAGTAAAAGCTGCTGTCAGTTTTGATCCAGGCGCCCGGGACCATACGGGCGCCCCCATGAACCCGGGCGCCCGGGGCCTCACGGGCGCCCGTATAAGGCCTATATAAGACCATCACCTCTTCTTCATTTCCCACACCAAAACCGAATTCCTCCTTCACCTCTCTTCCTCCCAAGGTGCCCGGAAGCCCTTCTCGTGCCCTCAAACGCCCTTCTTCAACTATGCCTCCCCGGTACCATTTTAATTATGCATTTATAATTAATTTTCCAATTATTTCGCTTCTTAAATGCATAATTTTTCTTATTTGTTTAGAAAACGTCGCATTACCCAACCGAACCCTGGGGCCAAACCTAGCCGAGACCCTAGGTTCCCAAACATAGAACTCTTTAATAAATTTGCTTAAACTACCTACAAACCCATTAAGACTAGTTTTCTAAACAGACAATTCTTTATCCAGTCCTGTCCAATAGCTATGGACGCGATTAATTTCTATCAACTTGACCAACTTGTCTTCTGTACACATCCAGTGAACTCGACCCTGTATGCAGAATTTTACAATAACCTGGTCAAACTAAATGACCTTTGCTACTCCTCCACTGTACAGGGGATGCCTCTGACTATCTCACCTGCCTTACTTACTAAGTTTCTTGGACTGCGACCTTCCCAATCCACGTTTTGTTGTTACCCTCCGAGAGACCCTCCCTTTGCTCCTCCCTACTCGCACATTGATCTAGACACACTTTACTCTTACTTCTATAGAGATGCGTGAAACTCGTTGGTACAACGGTTTCAGTCCGTAGATCTCCGGGTCCAGGACTACGCTCTCTACAGAGTTCTGGTTTGATGCATTCTACCCTTGACTACTCGAGATGTCGCGACTATGCGACCCTTCCATACCATTCTTCTGTACGCTATGATCCATCATCTGGACATAGATATCGGTCTGCACATGTTTCACACGATTATCTACGCGTCCAGCATTACGACTCAGGGCCGAGTGCGTACACCCTACTGCCATATCATTACTTTCCTCCTTCACCACTACGGTCGCGACATCACCGTTGGGGAGGTTACCCCAATGACCGAGTTTGACGAGATCGGGGCTAGGAACTTTTCACTCGTAGGTATAGACATTTCGGTCGCCGGGGTTCTCTCGTGGAGATGACAGAGGGCCGGAGCTCAGATCGACTCGGATGAGGAGGTGGAGGTAGACATGGCCAATCTCGTAGCCGAGATCAACGAACACTTACAGGAGCCTCCTCCACTGACCACCGACCAATGCATTGCACTATTACAGACTGAGATGTACAGCCTCAGAGAGGAGATGGATGCCCTACAAAATGAGCACAATGTAAACCAGGGCTACCACACTGAGTACTTGGACGCTATTCAAGCCGAACACCAGACAAACGAGGCTCGATACAATGAAATGATGTCCATGTTTCGATCTTGGCAGCCTGGTCCGTTCGACCCCCTAGCTCTTCCTCATAGATCAGAGTGGCTTTCCAGCTATCTTGTACCTTTGACTGTTTAACTGTCCCTTCTGAGTAGGGTTGACGTGTGCTTGACTGCTGTTTGACTTTACTGGTCCTCCTGTTGACCAGTTGATTTGTATGCTTCTATCGTATTTACTTGCTAGGTACTTATTTGATGAGTTATTAGCTTTATGCCATGACTAGTTATTTCAACTGCTCAGTCATGTATTTCATAATTGAATGTTATGCTTAGTAGAATAGGACTGCTCTACATTGTTTTTAAAAAATTATTTTATTTCTTATCTGTTAATTAATATGGTTTGAAAAATCATTTTTTTTTATTTAAAATGATTTTTCGACTTAGTTTTTTTTCAAAAATTTACCCCCTTCAAAACTAGGGTTTTTTTTTCACAAATGGACTTAGCTTAGACCCTAACCCTAGAACTGCATGCACCTATAGATCTAGAAGCCAGCATCTCACAAGCACCTTAGGGTACTTTTGATTGATAACCTAGACTTGGTTGAGATGCTTAGGTCTATGCCTTGATTCAAGATGCTTTAAGTCAGTGCATCTGCAGTAATTGGGGCAATAAATACCAATTGAACACCAATCAGGTTAAGTGTCAAGCTTAGAAAATCTAACATGATCAGAACACTTAACTTGACTAACCCTAGCGAAAGTTACTGTTTATGATAGTTAGTAAGTAGCTAACTGGGTTAGACAGGACCCGAACAAAAACGGTTTAATTTGGTTTGGTCCAGTTATGCTTAAAGACATTAGAGTTGGTTCAATACAGAACTTTATTTTTTTTGCTCTAATTTACCTGCTATAATTAGTATAATTTTTTTTTGATATATGGCAAAGGGGGAGAGAAAGGAAAAGATAAATGTTTTTTCAAAATTTGATAAATTTCTTAAATTTTATCTCCTTCTCAAAAAGTAAAGTAAATAACTATGTGCTTTAATTTTTTTTTCAAAACTAAGTATTTCTAAGAGTTTTTCTAGTACTGAAATGCTTTTTGAAATTTTCTAAGTATGGAAAAACTTTTGGAATTTTTTTTCTAAGTATGTTAAAAAAACTTTTGGAAAATTTTCTAAGTATGTCAAAACTTTTGGAATTTTTTTTTTCTAAGTATGGAAAAACTTTTTGAAATTTTCTAAGTATGGAAAAACTTTTTGAAATCTTCTAAGTATGGAAAAACTTTTGGAAATTTTCTAAGTATGGAAAAACTTTTGGAAATTTTTTTTTCTAAGTATGGAAAAACTGTTTGGAAAATTTTCTAAGTATAGAAAGCTTGAAAATTTTTACTTTAGCACTTAGTCATAATCTAAAGTACTTAGAAGGTTTACAAAACCCCACATATCTTTGAAAAACTCAGGGGGAGAATATTTATTTCAGGGGGAGAAAAATGAATATTTTTTTCGAATTCTTTGCTTGTTATTGACTTAACTTTTTGAACCGTGTTGCCATAAATCAAAAAGGGAGAGATTGTTGGTGCGGGAAGCACCTAAGTCAACCTGTGTTTTGATAATGACAAAGGGTTCAGAAGTTAAGGTGTTAATGTGATCTAACAAACTTACTAAGTGTGCAGGAAAAGTCCTAGGTACACTAGGCAAGAAGTCCTGGCAAAGGGCTGGGCACCGAAGACCTGACCGTAAGTTGGGCAAGAAGTCCTTGTCGCGGACTGGGCACGAAGACCTGATCGGGTGGATTGGGCAAAAGTCCAACTGGAGGAGCCGGTTGGCAAAAGTTAAAATCTCCTAAGGGGAGTAGGTGAGGACGCGTTCCCCGTGCGAGGGAATAGTAGGCTTCGGTTCAACCTAGGGTTCCATTTGGGAAACCCAAAGTTAGAACCAAGACAACTTAGGCTGTAAATAATGGCTAACATATTGTGCTTCTTGTGTTTTGGAACTAACTTTAGTTGCAGGGAATGAAGGAATGTGTTTCTGCAGCTGAGGCGCCTCAAAGGAGTGAGGCGCCTCACTGGGGCTAGGTGCCCGGATGGATACGAGCGCCCCAAGTTCAAGGCAAAAACAAAACAAACGAAGCAGACTGCCACGAAGCCTCTGGACCAAGTCATCCCAGGCGCCTCAGTCAAGTGGATGAGCGCTGACCGAGCTTGCGGATAGGAGTTCTCGTAGGAGAGGCCACGTGTAGGCGCCCCCATCGACACGGGCGCCCTTATGGGTGCTATGAAAGGGGGTTCACCCCCAAGGCTTCACACAACTTCGCTCACAATGCTCCAAGCACTTTCGTTCAAGCGCTACGCTCCGACAAGCTCCGACTTCGAGATTCCAGCACCGACGACGACCCTCTGCTCCAAACTTAGATCCACCTCGGGCGTTGATAAATTTAATTTACGAAAAGTGTTACAAATTTAATCTTCAGTTCTATATCTGTTCTCAATTTGTAAAAGACTTTTGACAACTATAGAATTGCCCAACGTAAATGGTCAAGGACCGTGAGCCTTGGAGTAGGAGCCGACCGCGACTCCGAACCAAGTAAAACCAACTTATGTTCGTGATTACTTTGTTATTTTCCGCTGCGTAACTGCTCTATTTTTTCGAAAAATTTGATATCGATATTCACCCCCCCTCTATCGATTTTCTCCGATCCAACATAATGATCCCTATTTTGCCACTTAGAAATGGTGGTGAGATGGTTACAATAAATAAAGTTAGATCAACCCAAATTCTATCCTCCTCACAAAATTCTTTTTCAAATGTGTCTTTATCTCTTTCAAAAATTCATTTTCAAAATTTTCTAAATCTTTCTCAAAAAATTCTTTTTCAAAAATTCATTTTTCAAATCCTCTACAAATTTTTTTATTCAAACCAGCTAATTAGATCAAACTGGTTAGACTGAACTCTGTCTCACAAAATCAATATATGTTTAACATGTTGGATCACTTAAATTGAGTGAGACAGATTAAGCAAGTGAATTTGAGCAACCTATCCTGTACTTCTACTAAATTGGATCCAAACTAAGCCACTTTATTTGTAGGAACATGAAGACTTAGACTACCCTAACCATGTATTCAAACATAGAAAAACTCTTTATGGTTTAAAACAAGCACCTAGGGCATGGTATGAAAGACTATCAACTTACCTAATTTTTAAGGGTTTTATCCAAGGTCAAATTGACTCAACCATATTTGTTAAGTCCTTACAAAAAGACATCTTTATAGTCCAAATCTATGTATATGATATAATCTTTGGATCAACTAATACTAATTTCTTAAAATAATTTATTAACATTATGGAAATTGAATTTGAAATGAGTTTAGTAGGTGAACTGACATTCTTTTTAGGACTCCAAATTAAACAAACCAGGGATGGAAATTATGTTCACCAATCGAAATATGCAAAAGAATTAGTTAAGAAATTCAAAATGGAAAATTCAAAAGACTTAAGTAGCCCTATGACCACAATGTTAAAATAGACAATAATCCTGAAGGTAAGCCAGTTGACATAAAGTATTATAGAAGTGCTATAGGGAGCTTACTTTATCTAATTGCTAGTAGACCTAATATTCTTTTTGTAGTAGGTATTTGTGTCAGGTACCAAACCTTGCTAAGGAGTTTCACTTAACTGCAGTTAAAAGAATCCTTAGATATATTAAAGGTACTCTAAATGTAGGTATTTGGTACCCTAGGACTTCCAATTTTGAATTATCAGGTTTTTTTGACTCAGATTATGCGGGTTGTAAATTGGATAGAAAAAGTACAAATAGAAGCTATCAATTGTTGGGTTAGAGTCTAGTTTATTGGTGCAATAGAAAGCAACATTGTGTTGCCTTATCTACAACTGAAGTAGAGTATGTTGCATTAGGGAAATGTGTAGCTCAACTCTTATGGATGATGCATACCCTTAATGAGTTTAACCTAGACTATACCCGAACTAAGGTCTTTATTGATAATATCTGTTTAATAAACCTTACTAAAAACCCAAACCACCACTCTAGGACTAAACATATAGAAGTGAAGCATCACATTGTTAGAGACCACGTAGCTAGGGGTGAAATTATCCTTCAACATGTAGAGTCAACATCTAACTTAGCAGACATTTTCACTAAACCCTTACCTGATTCCGAGTTTAGTTCATTAAGAAGGCAGCTTGGTATATGCTTAGTAGAGTAGGATTCAAATATTTGATTTTGATTTGAATTCGAACATTGAAACTTTTTTCTTTAAAATTGTTTCAAAAACTTATTCGCAAATTTCAAAACTTTGCATTCAAAATTTGTTACATTGATTTTTCATTACTTAGTTTTATTTTAACTTTAAAAACTATCCCTTTCAAAACTAGGGTCTTTCTTCAACATGGACTTAGCTTAGGTTTAACCCTAGTTTGCATGCTCCTATAGATTTAGAAGCCAACATCTCACAAGCATATTAGGATTAACTTGTTTGACAACCTAGATTGGGTTGAGATGCTTAGGACTGTTGCCCTAGACTTAGATGCTTCAAAATTAGTGCATCAACACAAAGTTGGGGGCATTATAAATACAATTCAAATTAATCAAGTCAAATATTCTAGCTAACTGAGCTGATTTATGAAATACACTTAACTTAACTAACCCAAATGAAAATTGTTGTTTATTACAGTCGGTAAGTAGCTAAAAGGTTAGACAAGTGCCTAAAAGGAATTGACTTTATTTTTGAATATTTAAAATTATTTTTCATTCTTTTTTCATGCTTGGACTCAAAATAAAGGTGCCCAGACTTAGACTTAGCCTAGACTTAACCATTGTTATTGCTTAAAATTACTCACTCTGATACACTTAGTTTTTTGTGTGAATACATTAGTCATTTTCTTTTTGCTCTTACCCTTATATTACCTACAAAATTTTGATATATGGCAAAAGGGGAGAGAAAGAAAAGAGTTCAAAGTTGTTAAGAATTTGAAGTTATTTAAGTTTTACAAAATGTTAGTATTTTTCAAAAAAAAAATCATGTTTTTCAATGTTTAGTATTTTTCAAAAAGTATTATTCAAACTGTAAAGAAAAATTTAAAATATTTTGAAAAGAAGAATTCAAAATTCATAATTAACTTTGTCATTCAAAACTAAGTTAGAACTTTTGTTTACATTTTTGAAAAACTCTTCTATACTTAGTTTTTGAATAACACTAAGTTTTTCCAAAACAAATGTTCTAGCAAGTTTTTTTTAAATAGCTTTTTCAAAAGTTAACTTAGTCTCTAAAGTTTTTACTTAAGACTAAGGCTATTTTTTTAGATATACTCTCCTCTATAAATACAATTGTTAAATGATCTAGGGGGAGATAACTGGTTAAGGGGGAGAGCTTAAAAGAAGAGCTTAATTTCTTTTCTATGTTAAAGCTTATTTTTAGCTTAACTTTGAACTGGGTTGCCATAATCAAAAAGGGGGAGATTGTTGGTACCGGATGCACAAGATCGAACCTTATTTTGATAAGTGGCAAAGGGTTCAAATTAAGTTGGTATTGTGTACTAATGGATTTGTGGAGTTTGCAGGAAAACCTAGGTAAGCTAGGCAAGAAGTCTTGACCTGTAGGGTTGAGTATGAAATCTTGATTGGGGATCGGGCAACGAAGAGTTGGTGAGTGAAGCCAAGTACGAAGACTTGGTCTGAGGGACTGAGCAGAAGACTTTGCCGAGCAGAGATCGCGGATAGGAGTCGAGGCGGGTCGAGG
Source organism: Boesenbergia rotunda (assembly GCA_024364735.1). Lineage (NCBI taxonomy): Eukaryota > Viridiplantae > Streptophyta > Magnoliopsida > Zingiberales > Zingiberaceae > Boesenbergia > Boesenbergia rotunda. The sequence continues at coordinate 233,404 of JAGFNQ010002943.1, read as the reverse complement.
TCGAACGTCATCGAGTTCCAGGTTCTCGGAGGCTGAGCAAAAGTCCAACCGGAGGTTTCGGGTGACAACAGGCAAACTCTCCTGAGAGGAGTAGGTGAGGACGCGCTCTCTGGTAAGGGAACAGTAGGCATCGGTCCGACTAAGGGTTTCGGGTGAAACTTGAAAGTCAGGACCAAGACAACATTATCTGTGTTTCATATATGCTTCATTTATATTATTGGATGTTTGCAACTAACCCTTGTTGGAGCTGAAAAAGTTGAAACAGCTTGACTAGGGCGCCTAAATGGGACCCAGACGCCTGAAAGATGGCAGTTAGAGACTGAGCTGGTACAATGGTTAGACTGACATGGCGAGTGTTGAGTGGAGGATGTTGGTGCTGAAAGCACCATATCGAACCTGGTTTTGATAATGGCAAAGGGTTAAAAATTAAGTTTATATTATGATCTGATGATATTACTAAGTGTGTAGGAAAGCCCTAGTTGAGCTAGACATGAAGCCTTGACCTGCAGGGTTGAGCACGAAGACCTGGTTCGAGAAATTGGGCACGAACACCTGGCCAAGGGCTGGGCATCGAAGACCTGACTGAGGGTTGGGCACAAAGACCTAGTTCGAGGAATTGGGGAAGAAGACCTGGTCGGGACCTGGTCGGGAACTAGGCACCAAAGACCTGATCTGGAAGATCGGGCAGGAGACTTAGCCGAGCAAGGACTGCGGACAGAAGTAGAGACAGGTCGAGGTATGGACGTCTTGAGATCTGGGAGTATCGGAGGTCGAGCAAAAGTCCAAATGGAGAAGCCGGTTGGCATAAGGTAACTTCCCCTAAGTGGAGTACGCGAGGATGCGTTCCTCGGAAGAGGAAACAATAGGCATCGGTTCGACCTAGGATTTCATTTTGAAATCCAAAGTCAGAACCAAGACAGCTTCCTGGCTGTTATTTCATGAATATTAATTATATTATTGTGTTCTTGGACAAACCCTAGTTGCAAGCTGAAAGAAGTGGGTTGCTTCGATACTAGGCGCCTGAAAGGTTTTAGGCACCCGAGAACCCAGGCACATGAATGGTGTCAGGCGCCCCAAAAGGGGTTCTTCCAGCGGATGCTCCACGTTAGCTACCAGGTGTCTATGAGCTCACAGGAACCTTAGTTGTCCCAGGCACCACATGAATGGTGATAAGTGTTGGTCGAGTCTGTGGATAAGGATGCGGCCAAATCGAGTGACGTGGCAGGAGCCCAAGAGCCATCAGACGCCCGAGAAGCTACTAGAAAAGGGGTTTCACCCCTTTGCTTCCATACATCAACTCAACACTCAAACACGCTATGACAAGCTTCCGTGCTCAAGCCTTCTGCGCCGACAACGTTCAAGATCAACGACACGCCGCTTCAACAAACTCAAGATTTCTTCTTAAGTGTCGTTGGTATAAAATTTTTAATTTCTGTTATGTGCTTAAGTTCATATACTTATAAAGCTTTTTCCGAATTATAGAATTTCCCAATGTAAATGGTTAAGGACCGTAGGTCTTGGAGTAGGAGCCGTTATAGAGTCTGAACCAAGTAAAAAGAAACTGCGTTAACCGTGTTTGATTTACTTATTTCCGCTGCGTTTACCTCTGTATTTCTGAAAAATTAACATTATCAATATTCACCCCCTCCCTCTATCGATTATAACGATCCCACAAGTGGAATTAGAGCGGGTGGCTCAGTCTTCGTGAAACCACCAATTGAGCAATTTTTTTGAATTTTATTTTTTTTCATCTTTTCTTTCAAATAAAATATATTTGTGTAGGGTTTTAATTCGTGCAACCCCAAATTTGAGGAATTTTTTTTTCTCCCGCACTACTAATCCAAGACCAAGTCTTGGTATCTACTTTATTGTTTCTTTTTATGTGCGAGATTTATCCAGAATGACCAATCAAGAATGGAGCAGTGCCCATCCACCACTATTTTCCAGTGAGAATTTCAGATCTTGGAAGGATCTAATGGAGTTTCACCTGAAGGCTCATATGGATTTGTGGATGATAATTCAAACGGGGTTCACATTCCCCACAGAAGATGGAACATCAATTGCCTGGGATAAATTGGACGAACCAACACTGAGCAAGATCGAGGCAGATGCGACGACAACAGTTAAGTGCGAGATTCCCAACGTGGATTCAAAAGGTAAAATTATACATTTAAATTTCAAAAATCATATAATTTGTTTCAAATGCAGGAAGAGAGGGCACTACAAAAATAAGTGTCCTACTCGTAAATACGAACGACACCACCGACGACGATGAAGAAACTAGTTCTAGGAGCACGAAAGGACAAGAGTCACATTCAATGATTCAAGTGCCATGAGTTTGGACATTACAAAGATGAATATGTTGGATCGAGAGAACCGATAGAGGGGGGGGGTGAATATCGGAAAGCGTTCGGATTTAAGATAGAGAATTTGCACAGCGGAAGATAAAAATAAAATACGCGAACACAGTAATTTTTACTTGGTTCGGAGCCTAGGTCGACTCCTACTCCAAGGCCTACGATCGTTGATCGTTTACTTTGGGCAATTCTATATGAGGCGCAAAAAAATAGTTTACAGTTTTGAGTAACAAATATAGCACAGTAAACTTAACAAATAAAAAGAAAACTCTTCTTTTACCGACGTCCGATGTAGGTTGTCTTTTTCGGAGCAGCGGGACATCGTCGGCTCAAGTTGGGAGGTTTCCGGAGCAAGGCGCGAGAGCAGAAGAGCGTAGAAGCGTTGATTGAAAGTGTTTCTTGAGCCTTGGGGTTGAGGGCCCTTTATATAGGGCCTGGGGGTGCCCAGAACGTCGGGAACGCCCCCCCACGTGTCACTCGATCCGCCTCGGTCTCGGTCAGCTTCTGATCCCTTCAAACTCGGGATCAGATCTTGACCGGGGTGCCCGGGACGCTGGGGGCGCCCGGGTTGACCGGGTCAAACTTTATCCCTTGGCTTCGCTGGCTTGAGCTTCGATGACTTGCTATTGGGGGCGCCCGGAGCGCTGGGGGCGCCCGGGAGCACGGGGGCGCCCGGGAGTTGAGCTGTCGAAGCTTACTTTGCTTTCTTGTGTTTTGTGTTTACCTTGGGGGCGCCCGGGACACTCCGGGCGCCCTGGTCAGCTGTTGCCTTGTTCCTTTGAGGCTCTCTGAGCTGCAGACACTCGTTCCTTCAGTCCTGCATCCAGGGTTAGTCCAAAACACAATAAAACAATAAAATATTAGTTTATACAACCTTAGCTGTCTTGGTTCTAACTTTGGGCCTCCAAAATGGAACCCTAGGTCGAACCGACGCCTACTGTTCCCTCGACGGGGAACGCGCCCTCACTTACTCCTCTCGGGAGAATGTACCTGATGCCAACCGCTCCTCTGGTTGGACTTTTGCCTGGCGGTCCTTCGCCAGGTCTTGAGTACCAAGCTGCCCTTCGCCTGGTGCCTAGCAGTCCTTTGCTAGGGCTTTGTATCCTGGCATTCCTTCGCCAAGTGCCTAGCAGTCCTTCGCTAGGGCTTTGTTTCCTGGCAGCCCTTCGCCAGGTGCCTAGCAGCCCTTCGCTAGGACTTTGTTTCCTGGCAGCCCTTCGCCAAGTGCTAGCAGCCCTTCACTAGGACTTTGTTTCCTGGCAGCCCTTCGCCAGGTGCCTAGCAGCCCTTCGCTAGGACTTTTCCTGCACACTTGAGTAACATTGTTAGATCACCAATAAACTTAACTTTGAATCCTTTGCCAATATCAAAACAAGGTTTGATATGGTGCTTCCTGCACCAACAAAATACACAGATAGATGAACCAAAGATCCAGGGCAACCAATCGAGATGGGTAAATTTACATTATATGAAAAATCAATTTTTACAATGAATGCTAATAGTATAGCTAATCACTCTTGGTCAAATTTAGATATGGATGCATGCTCAAGTAAAATAATTAAATCATGTAAATTAATCAATTCAAATTTCAAAAAATTAAGACAAGAAAATGAGATTTTGAAAATTAAAATTGATAGACTAGAAAAATTAACTAATAATCTTGTTAACTTAGAAAATCCAGAAATTTCCCCTCATTGTGTTTTTATTTAAAGATTTTTTTTATTCTTAGAACTAGATATAGTTAGATAAGGACCTGACTTGATTGAAACTTGCACAACCTAGTACTAGGTTGGGGCGAGATGATAGTATGTTAGGGAAGCCTGTCTAAGGAGCCTATTTGGTCTTTTTAGCCTGGTGGAACTAGCCGAAGCTACCTCGCCACTTCCTCGACTAGTTAGACCAAAGTTTCTCAAAGAGTAACTTGAAAATACAATTTCTTTAAAAGACTTTATCTAGAAAAGGGTCATTGTTCCGATAACCAAGAAGGCCCCTATGCCTCGCCAAGATCTGGAAGTCGATTATTGAAATTTATTTTCAATTTACAACTTGTTAAACTTGAATATAACACAAGATTCAATCAAATCATAGTTTTAAACCTAAATTTAAAAGATAAAATTAATGCATCTCACAAAACAGATAAAGATACCCTGTTCACTTTGAAATGGGTGAGATGCTTAGAACCTAAAAGTTTAGTTCAACCAAACCAACTTTACAAACTGAATCAATTTCACCTTTAATTTATTAACCTAATTTACAATATTACCTTAAATTAATTTAACTTAATGACTATCAAAATTTAACTTAATAATTATCTAAATTTAACTTAACAATTTTAAAAATTCAACTTAATAATGTGGGATCAGATCGAATTGATAGAGGGGGGGGGGTGAATATCGATCGGAAACTTTTTTGGACAATTAGAGTAATTGCACAGCGGAAAATGAAAACCAATCGCTAACACGATTTGTTTTTGCTTGGTTTGGAGTCGCGGTCGGCTCCTACTCCAAGGCCTACGGTCCTTGACATTTACGATGGGCAATTCTATATCTTCGTAAAATATTACAAGTCGAGAGTACAAGTATAGAATTGAAAATTAACTACAACACTTAACAGAATTAGTTTTTACCGACGACCAGAGAAGTTGGAAGTTTCCGGAGCAGCGGTTCGTCGTCAGCGCTTGAATCATGAGTACGGAACTTGTTGGAGCGGAGCGCTTGAGCGTAGAAGTTGAAAGCAATTTATATCAAAGCCTTTGGGGTGAACCCCCTTTTATAGTGGTCAGTGGGGCGCCTATGTTGAAGGGGGCACCTGATACGTGGCCTCTCCTGCGTGAACTCTAATACGCAGACTCGGCCAACACTTATCCCTTCAACTGGGGCGCCTGTGTTAACACAGGTGCCTAGCTTGGCTTGGTCCAGAGGCTTGCGTGGCAGTTTGCTTCGATGGCTTGTTTTAACCCTTCACTGGGGCGCTTGTATCAACACAGGCGCCTCACTCCATTGAGGCGCCTGAGTGCAGAAAACTCCTTCCATTCGTTCCTGCAACCAGGGATAGTTCCAAAGACATACAAAGCATACAAATGATAGTGTTAGACCATTATTTACTACCTGAGCTGTCTTGGTTCTGACTTTGGGTTTCCCAAATGGAATCCTAGGTCGAGCTGACGCCTAATGTTCCCTCCTACAGGGAACGCGTCCTCACCTACTCCTCTTGGGAGAATTTACCTTTTGCCAACCGGCTCCTCCAGTTGGACTTTTGCCTAGCTTCACTCACCAGGTCTTCGAGCCCAATCCGCGATCACGTCTTCGTGCTTAGCTTCACTCACCAGGTCTTCGATGCCCAATCCTCGACCAAGTCTTCGGTGCCCAGTCCTCGACCAGGTCTTCGTGCCCAACTTTACTCACCAGGTCTTCGTTGCCTAGCCTGCGCCAGGACTTAGTGCCCAATTCATAGAACCAGGACTTCGTGCCTAGTGTACTTAGGACTTTCCTGCACACTTAATAAGCTTGTTAGATCACAACCAAATCTTAACTTCTGAACCCTTTGCCATTATCAAAACATAGGTTCGACTTTGGTGCTTCCGGCACCAGCAATCTCCTCCTTTTTGATTTATGACAACACGGTTAAAAAAGTTAAGTTAAAACACATATTATAGTAATCTAACAACAGAAAAAATTTATCTCCCCTTGAACAGGTTCTCCCCCTTAATCGAATATTCTCCCCCTGTATTTTTCAATGATATGTGGGTTTTTGTAAACCTTCTAAGTGCTTTAGATTTTGACTAGGTATAGAAATATTTGTACTTAGATAAAAAAGTTTTGCAACCTTAGATAACTTTTGCATGCTTTCTATACTTAGAAAATTTTCAAAAAGTTTTGTAAGATTTTCACACTTAGAAATTTTGCAAAAAAAGGTTTTTGCAAAATTTTCATACTTAGAAAATTTTCCAAAAAAAAAGTTTTTGCAAATTTTTCATACATAGAAAATTTTCCAAAAAAGTTTTTTGCAAATTTTCATACTTAGAAAATTTTTCAAAAAAGTTTTTGCAAATTTTTCATACTTAGAAAATTTTCCAAAATATTTTTGCAAATTTTTCATACTTAGAAAATTTTCCAAAAAAGTTTTTGCAAATTCTTCATACTTAGAAAATTTTCCAAAAAGGTTTTTGCAAATTCTTCATACTTAGAAAATTTTTCAAAAAGGTTTTTGCAAATTCTTCATACTTAGAAAATTTTCAAAAAAAACTTTGTGTGAAAAAACATTTAGAGAAAAACAATTGCTTTAGGAATTTTTGAAAGTACTTAGAAATGCTTTTTGAAAATTTTGAAATATTTAGAAACATTTTTAAGCACTTAGACATACTTAGTACAATTTAAGCACTTAAAACTCTTTACTTTACTTTTTGAAAAGAGATGGAAATTTTGAAAAATTGAAAAAAAAAATTTCCCTCTTCCTTTTGCTTCTCTCCCCCTTTGCCATATATCAAAAAAAAAATGATAACAACTAATGCAAGTAAATTAGAGCTAGTCAAATAATTTGTAATTCTGTATTGAACCAACCCTAATGATTTCAAGCAACAAAAATGGACCAACCCAAATTAAACCGATCTTGTTCGGGTCATGTCTAACCCAGTTAGCTATTACTACCTATTATAAAACAGTAGCTTTCACTAGAGTTAGTCAAATTAAGTGATCTGATCAAGTTAGAGTTTCTAAGCTTGACACTTAACTTGATTGCTGTTCAACTTATATTTATTGTCCCAATTACTGCAGTTGCACTGACTTAAAGCATCTTGAATCAAGGCATAGACCTAAGCATCTCAACCCAGTCTAGGTTATCAATCAAAAGTACCCTAAGGTGCTTGTGAGATGCTGGTGTAACGACCCTCTCTTGCTAACTTTGACCTTATAGGGCCGTTACGTTGACTTTACTGCTGTGCCAGCCAAAATAAAAACACTTTAATTTTATTGGCTTTGCCAAGATTTGACCCATAAACCACTTAGTTACAAGACTGAAGCACTAACCATCAGCCCTTCAACACCTTTTATTTTACACTGGCACCAGTCGACTGATATCTTCCCAGTCAACTGGTGCAGTTGACTGCACCTGGGACTCACTCACCCGAATGTTTCTGTTCCCTCGACCAGTCGACTGATACCTGCATCAGTCGACTGATACGCCTGGAACTGCAGTTTCCAGGTTTCAGAAACACCGTTCAAGTATATATATACATTCTACTTCAACTACACAACAAGATTATAGACTCACAAACATAATAACCATAATCATACTCCATTTGCATGCATTTCAAACTCTAAATTAACTACTCAAACTTAAAGTCTTTGCGGAAGTGAACTACCAACATAAACTCAAAAGAAAATACTCATAAAGTTCTATGTTTAGAGTGTTTAAACGCTAAACAAAACTCATCCTGAAGGATCTCACTCCACGGTTCCGCCGCCACTGACATGAATCATCCATCCTTGAGCCTCCTTGCCTTACATCTTTCCTTTACCTTTATCTGCAGTAAAAGGATGCAACTATAAGCAAATAGCTTAGTAAGTAGATACCTATCTCACAAAAACATGCAATCGATATCAAACATGCTCTTGGTCAAGAATGCTTGCTTTAAAACATATGTACTGAAAATGCTATGCTTAAAATGAATAAGCTCATGAATACACTTGTAGCAAATGTTTGCATTTGAAAACTTTGCTTGAAATGAAAAATGTGTAACATGCTTGAAATGATTTCTTGCTTTTGAAAAACTTGAAACTCATACACTTATACTTCAAAATAATAAACATCCTCCATTGGGCCCGGCATAGTATCAATGCGCACATCTCTAATAGGTTCGGGGTAGCTAGCCACCGAATCCTAATAGAGCGTCTACTAGCTTGCCTAGTTTTAAGGGCCTTGTGCCCGGTACATGCCACTTAGAAAGTAATATATTTAACTTGTACTCATGCTTATACTTAACTTGCTTAACTTAGCACATATCTTGCACATAGGAAGTAGGGTTCCCAAAACTTTCTTTTGGGACTTCTTAAAGCCTTGGTCTTGTACTCCTCAAGGAACCTTGCGTGCCATGATCCCAAAACTTGCTTTTGGGCAATTCAGGACCTTGGTTTTCACCCCATACATTCCATCGAACACCTTGCGTGCCAAAAATCCCAAAATCTGCTTTTGGGCAAATCAAGACCTTGGTCTTGCTATACTAGGATCACGTCATACAAAAGACTTGAAAATCATGTTTAAAACTCATTAGAGAACTACTTTTACTGCAAGTGAGAGATCTACTTACATCCTTACGCTTAGAACTCACTATACCGATGTAGGATCTAGCGTGGTACTCCTCGTCCACTTCCTTCGTACGATCCAGATCTTGAGCGCAAGAAAAGAAGTGGAGAAACCCTAATTCCTTTCTAGTTTTCGGCAAGGAAGGAGAAGAATGAGAAACTCTTGGTTTTCTCTTCTTCTATTCCTATATATACTAGTGGAAGTTGAAGCATCACTCATAAAAGATGCTTACCATTACTCATCTAATATTGATTCTATATTTCAACAAGTTGATAACTTCCTTAATTGGAAACTCACAACCAACCCTTATCTCAGGTCTCGGGTTCGAGTCCCTACTTCGACCCTTTTATAAGAAATTTTTAATTTCTTTTTGTTTACTTTGGAAAAATCCTGAAAAATTTAGGTGTTACAATCCTTCCTACCTTATGGAAAGTTTGTCCCTGAACTTATAATAACTCTGGATACTTTTGCCTCATGCTATCTTCTGTTTCCCAAGTTGCCTCTTCATGCTTCTGGTTTAGCTTGTAATGACCCGGGCCATTTGGCGGTCCATTCGGCGACCCCTTATTTTTCTGTGGGTCGTCGACCGTCGACCGTGTCATTACTCACTAGGACTTCCCACCCCTGGCTAGTGGATTTTTTTTTTACCTTCCCCAGGATTCGAACTCTAGACCTCCAGGCTTAAGTACTAGTTCTTTATGAATTCTGATAACCAATTGAGCCAGGGTACCTCTTTGTTCCTCAGTTTCTTGACTGCTCGATCTATTATCTGAATAGGTTGACTTTCATAACTGAGATCGTCTTAAACTTGTACCGTGTAGCTCAATCACTTGGCTGGCATCGGGAACATGTTTCTTTAGCATTGAGACATGGAACATATTGTGAATAGCTGACATCTCTGGAGGTAGCTCTAACTCATAAGCTACTTGCCAACTCTTTTCGTTACTAGGTAGAGTCCTATGTAACGAGTACTTAGCTTGAACCTCATTACTCCTTCCATGGGGGCTACTTTGAGGAAAACTATATCCCCAACCTCGAACTCTAGTGGTCTATGTCGCACATCGGCATAACTCTTCTACCTACTCTGAGCGGTTTCTATTCTTTGACGGATGCTCTTTATAGCTTCTGTGGTATCCTCAATAAGATCAGTCTGAAACCTCATTTTTCTCTTCTCACTACCTTCATACCAACAGATAGGAGATCGGCACCTCCTACCATAAAGAGCTTCATAAGGCGCCATACCAATAGTAGCTTGATAACTGTTATTGTAGGCGAACTCAGCTAAATATAAGTACTTGCACCAACTGCCCTTGAAATCCAATGCACAAGCTCTGAGCATATCTTCTAAAACTTGATTTACTCTTTCTGTCTGCCCATCAGTCTGAGGATGGAAAGCTGTGCTAAACTTTAGTTTGGTGCCAAGTGCTGTCTGTACACATTCCCAAAAATGCGAAGTGAAACGACCATCTCTGTCGGAGATAATGGTCTTCGGAACTCCATGTAGTCGGATCACTTCCTGAACATATAACTGGGCTAGTCTTTCTATGGAGTACGACACTTTGATTGCCAAGAAATGGGCAGACTTGGTCAATCTATCTACAATTACCTAGATAGCATCATAGCCATTTGTTGTCTTGGGTAGACCAACAATGACGTCTATGGCTATGTCTTCCCATTTCCACTCCGGAATCTATATAGACTGTAGGACTCCTCCTGGCCTCTGGTATTTTGCTTTCACTCTTTGGCATGTCAGGCAGGTACTGACATACATAGCTACTGTTGATGCAGTCTAACCCTGATTGTTGTTTTGGTGTTGACACTGATTTTAATTTAGGTGGATGATTATGATTATAGTTAAGTCCTGATCGGGGATTAGGCACGGAGTGATTGGAAAATCCTAGCTTGGAGGGCTAGGTGTTGAAAAGTCCTAATTCGGAAGGGTTGGGTGAAAAGTCCTAGCTTGGAGGGCTAGGTGAAAAGTCCTAACTTGGAGGGTTAGGGGAAAAGTCCCAACTTGGAGGGTTAGGTGAAAAAGTCCTGGTGAGTGAAGCCAGGTGATGGAAATCCCGGTGAGTGAAGCCGGGTCCTGGTGAGTGAAGCCAGGTGATGGAAATCTCGGTGAGTGAAGCTGGGTCCTGGTGAGTGAAGCCAGGTGATGGAAATCCCGGTGAGTGAAGCTGGGTCCTGGTGAGTGAAGCAAGGTCATGGAAATTCCGGTGAGTGAAGCCGGGTCCTGGTGAGTGAAGCCAGGTGAAGGAAATCCTAGTGAGTGAAGCTAGGTTGAAATCCCGGTGAGTGAAGCCGGGTCCCGGTGAGTGAAGCCGGGTGACTGAAACCCTGGTGAGTGAAGCTTGGTCCTAGCTTGGAGGGCTAGGTTGAAGTCCCAGTGAGTGAAGATGGGCATGACACAAGTCAGAGAAAGGCTGGAGGCTTGTTCTCGTGACTTAGAGTGCATTTGGGCTTGCCTGGATCGGTCTGGTGACCGATCAGGGAAGTTGGCACGGTGCTCCTTCGTGGATCGGTCTGGTGACCGATCCAGCGATGGCTGATCGGTCTGGTGACCGATCAAGGAGCATACAGTGAGGTTGGGAACCTACTGCTCTGCTCCTGATCGATCTGGTGACCGATTAGGGAGAAGACAGTTTACTCACTACTTGGCTCCTGATCGGTCTGGTGACCGATCAGGGAGCATACAGTGGGTTTTGGGGACCTTACTGATCTGCTCCTGATCGGTCTGGTGATCGATCAGGGATACTGTTCAGATCGGTCTAGAGAACAATCAAGTGTCGCGAGGTTCTCACTATAACCGATCAGGATGACTCCTGATCGGTGTGGAAACAACCTGATTGGTCTGGTGACCGATCAGGTAGGAGCCTGTTTGGTCTGGGGACCAATCAGGAGTGTGCAGAAGACTTCTGGATCGGTCTGGTGACCGATCAGGGTCCTTCCTGATCGGTCTGGTGACCGATCAGGCGCAGAACTTTAATTCAAATACGCTGTCAGAAGCTCTGATCGCGTCTATTTTCACTGCCGATTCTCTGCTACTTGCTGATTTCTTTTTGATATGCATTACTAATCCTCTGTTGGAGTGTGCAGGTGATAGCAGGTGATTCAAACACTCAAGGAGGTCAATAGGAGGCTTTCCTTGGAGCAGGTTTATTTGTTTCTCCTTCTCAGGTTTCAACGGCAACTGGGGCAGCTGGCGACTGACAGAGACTCAGCTGGAGAGGAGGTCTTCAGTGGACTGAGTGCTCAGAGAGGTCAGGAGGTTCAGGCTGTGCTCAGAGGATGCTTATGGAGCTTGGGATGAAGCAGAAGCTTAAGACAAAGTGGATACAGAGGAGCGACGTGGAACAAGACAGACACTTGGGAAGTTTGGCTGGGCTGTGTTCGTGCTCTCTGTTGCTTTGTGCTTAAGCGATCTTGTTGCATTATTGTGAGAGCTTTGTGAGTGTTCCTTCTTGTGTGATCTCCTGTACTCAAGTTCCATCATCCGTGAGATCTGTGGAGAGGTTTCTCCACCGAGAAGGAGGCTCTATCTTATCCGGTGTTCACCGTGGCTTGATCTGCCGATGATCAAAGGATCGCCCACCTTACGGGCACGCCAAGGAGTAGGGGCAAGTTATCCCCGAACCTTGTATATCGAGGTGTTAGCGTCGGTTTGCTTTCCTTTGCTTTGGGTTGTTGTTTTTAGTTTTCTGTTTCTGCATTTGCTTCCGCCACCTAACTCTGAAGTGCATAATAGATTTGAAAAGCTCAAAAGTTTTGTGTCCGACTAGATTCACCCCCCCTCTCTAGCCATCCGGTTTCCAACAAGTGGTATCAGAGCTTGGGGCTCTGTTTACGGCTTAACATCCGAGAGTTATCAACAAGATGGCGTTGAGAGAAGGCTTCTCCACCACCCGACCTCCATTCTTTGATGGCGCCGACTTTCAATATTGGAGATCAAAGATGAAATATTATTTGAAGATAGATATCCACACTTGGTTCGCGGTGAAGGAGGGATTCACCCCTCCGAAGGATGATGAAGGTAAAGAACTTGAGTCATGGAGGTGGACTGCCGAACAAACGCGAAAGAGTGAAGCCGACGCGAAGGCGGTTGTCACTCTACAATGTGGCATGAATAAAGACCAACTTATCAAGGTTGGTCCCTTCACAAGTGCAAAGGACTTGTGGAACAAACTCATTGAACTTCACGAGGGCACCCGAGATTCAAGAATTGCAAAGAGGGACTTGTTCCTCAATCAACTCCAAAATCTCTCCATGGAAGAAAATGAAAAGGTAAGTGAACTCCATGGAAGATTCAAAGAGATCCTCAATGGCCTCCATTCCATCCATGAGAAAGTAGAAAATAGAGACCTTGTGAGGTATGTTCTTAAAGCTTTTCCTAGGAACGCCTTGTGGTCATCCATTGCGGATGCTTACAAGGTTTCCAAGGACTTATCTTTTGTTAAGTTAGAGGATTTATTTTGTGAGATGGAGCTACACGAGATCTCTAACACAAGCCCAAAAGAGAAAGGGTTTGCTTGCGTGGCAGGTAACAAAAGAAAGGAGAAGAAGGAAGAAGAGGAGGAGAAGAACACTCACTGTCACATGACATTCATGGCACTAGAGGACTCAAGAGAAGAAAGTGATAACGAATCAAGCTCCTCAACCGCGCCTTCATCATCTTCGGAATGATGAAGAGGTAATCTCTCCCGAGTTAGATAAGTGCTATAGGGCTATAGCGTGTCTAACTAAGTTGCTTAAGAAGTCCATGAACAAGATTAAATCCTTAAAGGTAGAGGTAGAAAAATTGAAAACCTCTAAGGATGAGGTAATTGATGTTATGCATGATAAGTCCCTTGAAAATGAAAATAAGGACTTAAGGAGCGAAGTTAAAAAGCTCAAGAATGTTCTTGAGAAGTTTTCAACTAGCTCCAAAACTTTAGATATGATTCTAAATTTGCAAAAGGCGGTTTACAATAAGGCCGGTATGGGTTACCGACCTAAGGAACCAACCTTTGTATCATTAATGTCAAGAACCCATTTTAGATCACCGAATAATTCTAGGGTTCAAAAGATTAAAAAGAAAATGACTAAGGCATGGGTGCCAAAGTCTTTCATTGTAGATGGTTTAGGTCCCAAAGTTTGGGTACCTAAAACCTCAATATTTCGAATTGTATAAGCATTATTTGAGGGGGAGCATCTATCAACATGGGAGGTTGATATTTGGTGCTCCAAACCCATGACCAAAGGTAAAATTGTCATTCACATGGATGGTTATGGAAAATTCGAATTAAATGCTTTGAGCTCCATTGTTTTAGATCTTATGACAATATAATCCCTTGGCTAGCGATTTTTATGATATTCAGTCATGGTATAATCTACATTAGTGCTTAAGTTCTTCCATGATCAAGTATGCCATGATTTTCTTGTATGTATGATGCCAACATGAAGAACACATGGTCTGTGAAAATCACTATGAAAATCTCACAATACATGATTAGACAAAGAACATGAGTTTAAGGCCTAGGCTTAAGCTTTTCTTATTATTTTGGAGATGAATCTAGATGAGTATGCCATGACTTTGATGTTTGGATGATTAACATTAATCTATGACATGCACATTTTGATTAAAAACAATATGAACACATAGCTTAAATTGATCATGATGTGAAATAAGCATGTTTTGGAATTTTGATCATCCATTGGAATTGGCACAAACCTATTTTTGGTTAAGAACAACATGATCACATAGATTATGATGTTTTAAGTTCCATGACTTGTTTGATTTCCCACTGATCATGCTTGGAATATACTTATCATGACTTGATACAAATCTGTTTTGAAGTATCTAACTTAGATTTTGGGAACCTGATCATGCTTTGATACAAACATGTTTTGATATTCAATTTCATGCTTAGAGAATACTGATCATGCTCTAACACAAATCATGACATATATTTTGATTAAGGGAACCCTTAGAATCAAATGGATTACCTCTATGCTTTGACACAAATCATGATGATTATTTTAGTTTGGGAAATACTTTTTGGTTAAAAGAAACCCTTTAGGATCAATGGGATTGAATCTAATTGAATTAGGGTTTCTAAAATCTCGTTTCTGAAACTGTACAGTGAAACAAATCTATTTCTGAAACTGATCAGTTTTAGAAAACATACTGTATCAGACCTGATCAGTCCACCAACCGATCAGGACTCACCCTGATCGGTCTGGTGACCGATCAGGAATCATACTGATCGGTCCGGTGACCAATCAGATCAACAATGATCAGTTGTATCAGACCACTCCTCAGACCAATCCCCCTTCATCAATTTTGATGAAGTATCAATATAACTGAGTAGTAGGATGATGGTTAAGATACTTGGAACAAAATCTAATATTGATTTGATACAAACCTATGTTGGAATGTTCAAATTCTTAAGAAAGGGTTTGTTGAGTCATGACTCTTGTTCTTAATGTCGTGTTTCGGAAATTTTTCTGAAATAACGAATCTCAATAGAGTCTACATCCCTATTGTGGAATGCAAATTGTTAATGCAGTCTGATTAGGAATGTATCAGAGTTTCAGGAATTTTTCTGAAATTTGATCGCTCCCCAGACTAATCAGATATGTTTCTGTATCACATGATCAACGAACCTGATCGGTCACGGAGACCAATCAGGACTATGTGTCAGATATAGATGCATTCCTTACTTGTCATGTGAAGCATATACGTATTTGACCATGATATACTTCTGTATATGTCTTCACATGAAATTCACACTTTTTGACGTATGATGCATATACATTGTTGCCATGATACATTTATGGTATATGCCTCTCATATGTAATTCCAAAATCATCCTTTGACTTACTTGTCATATGAAACATATACATGTTTGACCATAATATTATTCTGTATATGTTTTCATGTGCAATTCAAAACTTAACTTTGATTATTTTGGGTTTGGGGAGAGACCCTTGGTTGAGGGGAAGTATGATTAAACATAACAGCCCCTCTAGACCCTTTTCGATGTTCGACAAAGGGGGAGAGTGTGGTTGGTTAAGTTTAGGATTGATATGGTGTACGGGGAGGATCTTGATTCCCCTATGATTCTGGATTTGAGGAAATTGATTGAGAATCCCTAAACTTAAAATTGGGTTGTCAAACAACAAAAAGGGGGAGATTGTTGATGCAGTCTGACCCTGATTGTTATTTTGGTGTTGACACCGATTTTAGTTTAGGTGGATGATTATGATTATAGTTAAGTCCTGATCGGGGATTAGGCACGGAGTGATTGGAAAATCCTAGCTTGGAGGGCTAGGTGTTGAAAAGTCCTAATTCGAAAGGGTTGGGTGAAAAGTCCTAGCTTGGAGGGCTAGGTGAAAAGTTCTAACTTGGAGGGTTAGGTGAAAAGTCCCAACTTGGAGGGTTAGGTGAAAAAGTCCTGGTGAGTGAAGCCAGGTGATGGAAATCTCGGTGAGTGAAGCCAGGTCCTGGTGAGTGAAGCCAGGTGATGGAAATCCCAGTGAGTGAAGCCAGGTGATGGAAATCTCGGTGAGTGAAGCTGGGTCCTGGTGAGTGAAGCCAGGTGATGGAAATCCCGGTGAGTGAAGCCGGGTCCTGGTGAGTGAAGACAGGTGAAGGAAATCCTAGTGAGTGAAGCTAGGTTGAAATCCCGGTGAGTGAAGGCGGGTCCCGGTGAGTGAAGCCGGGTGACTGAAACCCTGTTGAGTGAAGCCAGGTCCTAGCTTGGAGGGCTAGGTTGAAGTCCCAGTGAGTGAAGCTGGGCATAACACAAGTCAGAGAAGGGCTGGAGGCTTGTTCTCGTGACTTAGAGTGCATTTGGGCTTGCCTAGATCGGTCTGGTGACCGATCAGGGAAGTTGGCACGGTGCTCCTTCGTGGATCGGTCTGGTGACCGATCCAGCGATGGCTGATCGGTCTGGTGACCGATCAGGGAGCATACAGTGAGGTTGGGAACCTACTGCTCTGCTCCTGATAGGTCTGGTGACCGATCAGGGAGAAGACAGTTTACTCACTGCTTGGCTCCTGATCGGTCTGGTGACCTATTAGGGAGCATACAGTGGGTTTTGGGGACCTTACTGATCTGCTCCTGATCGGTCTGGTGACCGATCAGGGATACTGTTCAAATCGGTCTAGAGAATGATCAAGTGTCGCGAGGTTCTCACTATAACCGATCAGAATGACTCCTGATCGGTCTGGAAACAGCCTGATTGGTCTGGTGACCGATTAGGCTGGAGCCTGATTGGTCTGGTGACCGATCAGGCAGGAGCCTGTTTGGTCTGGGGACCAATTAGGAGTGTGCAAAAGACTTCTGGATCGGTCTGGTGACCGATCAGGGTCCTTCCTGATCGGTCTGGTGACCGATCAGGCGCAGAACTTTAATTTAAATACGCTGTCAGAAGCTCTGATCGCATCTGTTTTCACTGCCGATTCTCTGCTACTTGCTGATTTCATTTTTATATGCATTGCTAAGCCTCTGTTGGAGTGTGCAGGTGATAGTAGGTGATTCAAACACTCAAGGAGTGTCAATAGGAGGCTTTCCTTGGAGCAGGTTTGTTTGTTTCTCCTTCTCAGGTTTCAACGGCAACTGGGGCAGCTGGTAACTGACGGAGACTCAGCTGGAGAGGAGGTCTTCAGTGGACTGAGTGCTCAGGGAGGTCAGGAGGTTCAGGCTGTGCTCAGAGGATGCTTATGGAGCTTGGGATGAAGCAGAAGCTTAAGACAAAGTGGATATAGAGGAGCGACGTGGAACAAGACAGAAACTTGGGAAGTTTGGCTGGGCTGTGTTCGTGCTCTCTGTTGCTTTGTGCTTAAGCGATCTTATTGCATTCCTGTGAGAGCTTTGTGAGTGTTCCTTCTTGTGTGATCTCCTGTACTCAAGTTCCATCATCCGTGAGATCTGTGGAGAGGTTTCTCCACCGAGAAGGAGGCTCTATCTTATCCGGTGTTCACCGTGGCTTGATCTGCCGACGATCAAAGGATCGCCCACCTTACGGGCACGCCAAGGAGTAGGGGCAAGTTATCCCCGAACCTTGTATATCGAGGTGTTAGCGTCGGTTTGATTTCCTTTGCTTTGGGTTGTTGTTTTTAGTTTTCTGTTTCTGCATTTGCTTCCGCTGCCTAACTCTGAAGTGCAGAATAGATTTGAAAAGCTCAAAAGTTTTGTGTCCGACTAGATTCACCCCCCCTCTCTAGCCATCCGGTTTCCAACAGCTACATCTCTTTTCATTCCAGACCACCAAAATCTTCTTTTCAAATCCTGGTACATTTTGGTAGAACCCGGATGCATAGAGTAGGGAGTTCTATGGGCTTCCTCAAGAATCTTCTTTTTTAGCTCCTCACTGTTAGGGACACATAGATGGTCTCCATAATAGAGTATCCCCCTATCAGAAACTCTAAACTCTTTACTTCCTCCTTCTTGTATCTCTTGCTTGATCTTTTGAATATTAGAATCTTTATCTTGCTCTTTCTGTATATCCTCAAGCAGAGTTGACTCTAGTGTTAATACGGAGAGTTCCCCATCTACGATCTCCACTCCAAAATCTACTATCTCTTGCTGCAGTGGTGGTGACAATGATGACAAGGACATCAAAGTTGCGCAAGTCTTCCTACTCAACGCATCTACCACTCTATTCGCTTTTCCTGGGTGGTAGAGGATCTCACAGTCATAATCTTTAACTAACTCCAGCCACCATCGCTGTCTCATATTCAGGTCCTTCTGAGTGAAGAAATACCTTAGACTCTGGTGATTTGTGTAAATCCTGCACTGGACTCCGTATAGGTAATGTCTCCACATTTTGAGGGCGAAGACTACGGCGGCTAACTCAAGATCATGAGTAGGGTAGTTCTTTTCATAATCCTTGAGTTGTCGGGAGGCATAAGAAATGACCTTGCCTTCATGCATGAGTACAGCTCCTAGTCCCAACTTTGAGGCATCACTGTATATGTCAAAACTTCTATCACTTTCTGGAATTGTAAGAATGAGAGCACTTGTCAATCTCTTCTTCAACTCAGTAAAACTCCGCTCATAATATTCAGTCCATTCGTACTTCTTATTCTTTCTGGTAAGGGCAGTTAGTGGAGAAGCTATCTTGGAGAAGTCCTCCATGAATCTTCTGTAGTACCCTGCTAAACCCAGAAAGCTCCCGATCTCACTAGCATTCTTTGGTCGATCCCAATTACTAACTAATTCAACCTTGGCGGGGTCTACCATAATACCTTCCTTGGAAATGATGTGGCCTAGGAAAGCCACTCGGTCAAGCCAAAATTTGTTGGGACCGGGTGCATGTTGACATGGATGCGGGTTCGTAATTTTAAAATTAATTACGTGCAGCGGAAGATTTAGCATAAATAATTTCTCAGATTATTTAACCACACATCTAAGCATGCAACTTTATCTAGTGTAGACATGATCATATATTTAAAATTTTGCAGAAACGTAAACTAATTTACTTATTACCTCGCGTAACTCGAAGGAAGGAACGAGATCCAACCGTAAGCATCCCTCGGAAGCTCCGCCTCTATTCGCGTCCACGCCGAGTATCTTTGGGATGACTTCGCAAAGCCACGAGTTTCGTGTTCTCGAGAACTACTAGATTCTCCGAGAATGCGACAAGAAAAACCAAGAGAGAAGTAATCACATCGGAAAAACTCACTACCAAGGTTGGCCGGAATTACAATTCCGGCGAGAAGGAGGAAGATGACTTCTGCCCAATCCCAAGGTGATGATGGCCGGAGAGGAAGATCGTACCAACGGAAGAACTTCGTCGCCTCGGTGCTTCTCCTTGTGCTCACGGCAAGAAGAAGGGAGAAGAACCTTGTGGCCGGCCAAGAGGAAGAAGGGAGAAGAGGGAGAGAGCCCAGGCAAGAATACTTGGATGGATCATCATTCATGGCACCCCTTGGGTCCTTTATATAGGGAGCTCCTCCTCAATCAAGCCTCTCAATTTTGGCATAATTTTTATATCAAACCATAATTGATTTTTGTCTCATGATTAAAATCAAATTTTAATTCATGATAAAAAAAACAATCAAGCCTTTTAATTTTGGCATAATTTTTATATCAAACCATAATTGATTTTTGTCTTATGATTAAAATCAAATTTTAATTCATGATAAAAATCAATCAAGCCTCTTCCATCTTATGGAATAAATCTCCAATCAATCCATGATTGATTAAAACAAAACAAAAGAGAAGGAGAGAGAGAGGGCCGGCCAAACCAAGGAGAATATTCTCCTTGGCCAGCTCATCTTGGTTCAAAGAAATTACGGGCCAAAATTTACACATAAGAGAATTCAACTCAAGTGATCGGCCAAGTTTTCATCCAAACCATAGGTCCATGGTTCAAAACCCACCAATGGATTAAATTTTGTCATCTTTCATTTATTATAAATTTTTATAAAACAAACCAACTCTTTGGTTTATTTTAATTCAAATAATCCCATGGATTATTTTAAGCTTATAATAAAACATACCACCTTGGATCAAATCCCTTAATGAATTAAACTTATTTAATTCACCCATTAAATCTTTAAAGACTTAGCCATTCTATGCTTCCGATGCGTCTGAAATAAATTCAGTTTTGACTAATCGTTTGGCTCAACCAAACTTAATCTTTCTTGATTGGAAAATCTAATTTTCAACTCGTTTTAAATCCCTCGGATTACTCGTAGTGCGTATGACTAAATAGACTTTTGATTTATGTTGGTCGTCTATAATTAATCAATTAATTATAGAACGATCATGAGTGACACCTAGTAGTACATCATGATCCCCAATTAATCGAAAGATCAACGGTTGACCTCAGAAATAATTCTAAAACCCTTCAGCAGCTATAATGAATCGTGCCCTATTCCCTTCACCATCTTATACCCACTTGGTTCAGGACATGGTCTATGTGTGTCAGTCTCCATTAAGCTGACTACGTCACACCTAGCCCAAGTAAGGTTTTCTCGACCTACGGATTCTAATTACTCTCATGTATTTAAGAGATTCATACTCTGGCCAGAGGCTTCGAGTAACAATCCGACGATAGGCCTCGGGTATACATCTCCTCGCAAGGAGTGGTGAATCCTTTGTACGTTGTTCAAACATCTTCGGGCACTTCGGCTTATACCCAATCATCCTGGGTCCACACCTCCTTGGAGACGCTTGCTTAAGATGTCAAAGTATAAGTCTCTATGACCAAGATGACTTGAACACCGCAAGTCAAAGGAACATCGCACTTAAGCTGCAGTAAGAACTTCACTGACATATCTATATGTAGACTACCATATGATGTTTTACAGTCAATCACTCCAATGAACTAGTTCCCTTAACTAGCATTCATGTTTATCTCCGGACATCTCAATGTCACCAGCCAGTGAGAATCAGCTGATTAGAGAATAACCCATGCTAGTCTCAACAGAATTGATAGTGTCCGTATTTATCAATTCATCGACTAGGGACAATTTCAATACTTCACAATTGCACATGTAGAGATAATCACTAGTTGTGAATTCATCACAAATTCTCTAATGCTGTGAATTGTATTGCGAACATTCAGTAAATGAGTTTAAGATCTCAATCAAATACACAAACATGTATACTCAAATAGTGAATATTCATTTATTAGAATAAATGATTACAATCATAAGGCGATTGTCTTAGGACACTTCTCTCATATCACTAACAAACTCCCACTTGGCCTAATGCCAATCGCTACGGTACCCAATACCACAGGCTCTAACATGACCGTCAAACTTACTTTGAGGCAAGGCCTTAGTTAAAGGATCCGCTAAATTCCTTTCAGTAGAAATTTTCTCAATTTATATGTTATTCCTACTTATAATCTCTCTGATCAGATGATAGCGGCGAAGCACATGTTTGTATCGCTGATGAGACCTTGGTTCCTTTGCTTGTGCAATAGCTCCATTGTTGTCGCAGTAAACCGATATTGCTTCATCAATGGTTGGAACCACACCAAGTTCTGAGACAAACTTTTTGATCCAGACTGCTTCCTTTGCTGCTTCCGAAGCTGCAATATATTCCGCTTCCGTGGTAGAATCCGCTACGGTGTCTTGCTTAGAACTCTTCCAACTTATTGCGCCTCCATTCAAAATAAATACGTATCCGGACTGAGATTTGGAGTCATCCTTATCTGTCTGGAAACGGGCATCTGTATACCCACGTATTACCATATCACTTTCTCCATATATTTGGAACACATCCTTAGTGTTTCTTAAGTACTTGAGGATTGTCTTGACAGCCGCCCAATGATCCATTCCTGGATCAGACTAGTATCTGCTTGTGACGCTCAGAGCATACGATACATCAGGCCTAGTATGTTGGAGCAATCGACCCTAAGATGGTCCGGAGTGACCATGAGTTTTGATGTTTGGGCAAAGGGTTTAAGTTAGGTTTACCCTTGTATTTGATATGCGTATGTTGAGTGTGCAGGTTGTACAGGTTATGCATATGGACTTGACTGGACGGCCTCGGTACGGTGAAGGATGGCATAGAGGCAAGCTGGAGGCTTGCGTGCGCATCCGAGGGACCTTGGTGAGCAGGGACGATGAGCTGATGGGCGCGGACTTCGAGGCATGTGTGATGGATGGCATGGAGGCAAGCTGGAGGCTTGCATGCATCCGAGGGACGGGAGCCGAAGATGAAGAGGGCGCGAAGGCAACAGTCGAGGCTGCAGATGAGGAGTCAGTCAAGTCGTGAGGGTATGAGTGCAGTGTGATTGTACTCGGGAAATCCTAGGGTTTGAGTGCGGAGTGGAATGTACTCAGGATGGGTAACCTTAGGTGGGTGAGTAGACCAGTCGACTGGCCTGGGGGCAGTCGACTGATGGAACTCACAGAAAGGTCTCAGCCTAGGACCAGTCGACTGCCCTGGGGGCAGTCGACTGGTAGGTGGCTGGTGAGCTGGCAGAATTCGAACGTTGGGAGTGTCAACGGTCGAATCTGGCTGGCACCAGTCGACTGCCCTGGGGGCAGTCGACTGATAGCGAGAAATCAGCCCCGAGTCCTATTTAAAGAGGACGTCGTGGTGGCTGAGTTTCTTGACGAAACTTGTCTTAGTTAAGGGCAAGTTAGTAGTCTTCGTGTCCAGAGCTTTGTTTGGTGTTGTGGTGAGGTTTCTCCACCCACAAGGAGCGACACGTGATAGCCGGAGGTTATCCGGGGTTTGATCCGCCGAAGGATTATTGGATTAGTCACCCAATCGGGGTGGATACCAACTAAATCTGAGGCGTTAGCATTGGTTAGTCTTTGTTCTTATTGTTTTATTTGTATTTCCGCTGTGCTAACATCTTGTAGAGAACGAAGACATCAAAATACGCTATTCACCCCCCTCTAGCGTACGACATCGATCCTAACAGTTGGTATCAGAGCGAAGGACCGCTCTTGATCGGACTAACCGCTGAGGGAGGAACCGCTAGAGGTGAAAAATCATGGAAGACAAACTTGGGGACAACATCAACACCCCACCGCCCTACGACAACGAAGATTTCGATTATTGGCGGCGAGGATGAAGAATTGGCTTAGCATGGAATGAGAGTGCATAGTCATGCTAGAAGAGCTATTCGAAGTCCCAAAGGACAAGCATGGAAAGAAGCTTCGTCCTAGAAATTGGACTCAAGAGCAACAGGACTACTCTAGGGTAAACAAGAAGGTAATAGATATATTAATTGATGCTTTGCCTAACAATGTCTTGAGTGGTGTAGGGACATATGAAAATGCGTGCGAATTATGGAGAAAAATAGAGGATTTTCATAAGAACACCATCCAAGCTAAATCAAAAGAGGATTCCAATGAAGTGAGCTTCATGATTCAAGAAGAGGAGAGAAATGAGTCATCCACTTCATCAAGTGAAGTGTCAAGTTCTTCAAGTGAGGAGGAGGAGCTATGTGAAAGATCATCAACCTCCTCAAGAGAAGAAGAAGAGGCATCGAGTTCAAGGATTGAGGGGGAGGAGAGACCCTCATCTACACATGATCAAGAGGAAGCCTCCACATCATCAAAAGTTGAAGAAGTAATCAATCTAGCATCTACCTCCACCAAAGCAAAGAAGAAAGATCACATTACATGCTTTGGGTGTAATGAGTAGGGGCACTACAAGGATAAGTGCCCAAAAGGTAAAAGAGAGGTAATCCCTAAACCCAAGTCCATTCAATTTATATCTAATATGGGTTGTAGGAATGGAGGAGCCCAAGAAAAGAAAATGAAGATTAGATGCTTTACATGTGGAGAGATGGGACACTTTCACACCAAGTGCCCAAGGAAGAAAGAGCTAAAAAAGATGGAGCACTTGAGGAGATGGGAGAAAGAAGAAAGAAAGAAGAGAAGAAGCCCACATCAAGGAGGAACACCAAAGGTAAGGAAGGTAACTTCTAACCTTAAGCCAAAATGTAATTCAATTTCAAGTTCTTCCTTGCATTCTAAAAATCATGTAAATCACTCATTCATGCATGCTAGAAATTATGAAAATTGCTTAATGGTACATAACTTTGGATTTAAGTACAATGATAGGAATAAGGATAACAAGATAGATCACCACTCTAGAAAAAGCATGCATCATGATAGGCCTAAGACCTATGTATCCAAGGCTAAAGGCATTAACCCCAAGGAAGGGAAACAAATGCCTAAGAAAATGGGTAGTTCTAGGAATGTCCAAAGTGGGCATATGGACCACAAGGTTAAAGGTCTAGAGAGGGAAAATCAAGCCTTGAGGGCAAGGCTTGATAGATTAGAAAAAGCCCTAGAAAGATTCACGGTTAGATCTAAGGGCTTAGACATGGTGTTGGGTAGTATAAAACCCAACTATGATAGATCGGGATTGGGGTACCGATCTAAGACCTCCAAGGGCAATGGAAAGAAGTATGCTGCGAAAGCATACAATCTTAGTAAGGAGGGAAGGTCGAAGGATGGCAAGGGGATGCCATCCAAGGGTAAAAAGAGTGACCTAACCAAGGACAAGGTGTCCAAGGTTAAAAAGGTCAATTTTGTAGGCCAAGAGTCACCGGTGGCACACCGGTGTGGCCTAGTGTGGATGGCGTCACCTAGGGAGGTGACTAAGGCTAAGAGCTTAAGGGGGAGCTCTAGGAGCTTTTGGGGTCCATGGTAAATGGATCTCAAAAGTTTCTCCCTTAGGAAATTAGATGAAATGTGCCAAAAAGGGTTAGAAGACTTAGGTAAGTCTTAATCCTAGATTTTGGCACATTAAAAGGAGAATTTAGGGGGAAAAAGATGGAAAAGAAGAGTTAATTGATAAAATTGAGGTTTAATGGTGGAACACCATATAATTCAATGATATAAATGAGTTGTGATCAAGGAGAAGGGGATGCATTGAAGAGAAGTGAGAATTAGCACTTTTAGGATGAGCTCATTTGATACTTTTTAGAAGAAGTAGGATTTCGTGCCAATCATGGGATTTGAAGTACACTTATTTGGAAACATATTTTTCCCAAGTAGATATTAGCTTCACAAATCTCCCCACGAAATTTCAGAATTTTTGGAGATTTGTAGAATTTTTAGGACATTTCTGAAAGTCGGGCTGGAAAACCTGAAATTCAGGTATCAGTCGACTGCCCTGGGGGCAGTCGACTGGTAAGAGCCCAGAAACATTCTATGATTTTTGGGAGTCGACTGCCACAGGGGCAGTCGACTGGTCTGTAGGCTAAAATGAAAATAGGTGTATTGGACAATCAAAATTACAAATTTGGATTATAGGATATGGCTGTGGATTTAAAGTCTTAATTATGATCTCATATTCCTTAAATGAAGTGTTATCTCATGGGTTAATAAGGATTTATTGATATTTTGAAAATCAAGGAAGATTGATAAAGTTTCCTTAAGTATCTAAGATTTAGAGGTTAAACAGGGAACATTGAGGACAATTCCATGTGTCGAATTATGATGGGTAGATTTGACAAACACATGGGATTAGAAATGAATTTAAAAGTTGATACTTAATGCAAAATCCTTAAGAAACTTAGATGTGTACCAAAAGTCAAGCACACTTGATATTTCCATGATATCATATTTTTCTAGGATAGGGTATATCCTAGCAAGTGTGCTTGCAAACTTTAGAGTTTTTAGACTTTTGTTGAGTTCTTTTTGGCACTTAGGGAAAGATTGTCTCGGGCAATGCTATAAGAGTGTCAAAGGGGGAAGAACTCGGGTGTTGGGTTGTGTATGACTCAACGTGGTGTCTAGGAGGTTAAGTTGGGTAGAACTTGACCTGGGAAAAATGAAAATTGGGAGAAGGCATGGGTAAAGGGGGAGGTTGCCTCCTAGTTGCCTTAATTTTCATTTTGAAATGTTTGGGTTTTGTGTCAAACTTGGGAATGGTGATAGATACATGGGTAGATGTATTTTTCCCAAGTAGGTATGGGTACCACAAAGTTCTCCACGAAATTTGAGAATTTTTGAATATTTATTAAATTTGGCGCATTTCTGAAAATGACCAGAAAAGACTAAAATCAGAGTATCAGTCGACTGCCCATTTGGGCAGTCGACTGCCAGAGGCTGATTTGGGTATCAGCAGCTGGTTTGGGGTCCAAGTGACAAGGAACAAGTGTATGGGGGTCTAGTACACTGTGTTTAGGGTCATTGGGATTTTAAAGAACCAATAATTGGGTAATTATTGGGTTCTTTTTGATGTATGGCAAAGGGGGAGAAATATTGTGTTTAAGTGAGAAATCAATACCTTTGCTAGAAAGAAACCCTAGTGTAAGGGGGAGCTAAGTTTGAGGGGGAGCATGGCTGCTCCCTTCTTGGCGTAAGGGGAACCTTGGAGAGGTTCTTAAAAAGCCTTTGTAAGTCCAGTCTAACTTGGATGGTTAGGTGGGAAAAGTCCTAGCTTGGAGGGCTAGGTATTGGAAAATCCTAACTTGGAGGGTTAGGTGGTAAAAGTCCTAGCTCGGTGGGCTAGGTGTTGGAAAATCCTAACTTGGAGGGTTAGGTGGTGAAAATCCTACCTCGGAGGGCTAGGTGTGGGAAAATCCTAACTTGGAAGGTTAGGTGGTGAAAATCCTAGCTTGGAGGGCTAGGTGTAAAATTCCTAACTTGGAGGGTTAGGTGTGGGATGCCTTAGGATAGGATCCAGTTATGCATTGCATATGCATTCATTTAGCATTGTTTTTGCTATTTACTACTATCATGCTTTCCTAACTTAAACGGATTGCCAAACATCAAAAAGGGAGAGATTGTTGGAGCAATCGGCCCTAAGATGGTCCGGAGTGACCATGAGTTTTGATGTTTGGGCAAAGGGTTTAAGTTAGGTTTACCCTTGTATTTGATATGCGTATGTTGAGTGTGCAGGTTGTACAGGTTACACATATGGACTTGACTGGACGGCCTCGGTACGGTGAAGGATAGCATGGAGGCAAGCTGGAGGCTTGCGTGCGCATCCGAGGGACCTTGGTGAGCAGGGACAATGAGCTGATGGGCGCGGACTTCGAGGCATGCGTGAAGGATGGCATGGAGGCAAGCTGGAGGCTTGCGTGCATCTGAGGGACGGGAGCCGAAGATGAAGAGGGCGCGAAGGCAACAGTCGAGGCTGCGGAGGAGGAGTCAGTCAAGTCGTGAGGGTATGAGTGCAGTGTGATTATACTCGGGAAATCCTAGGGTTTGAGTGCGGAGTGGAATGTACTCAGGATGGGTAACCTTAGGTGGGTGAGTAGACCAGTCGACTGGCATGGGGGCAGTCGACTGATGGAACTCACAGAAAGGTCTCAGCTTGGGACCAGTCGACTGCCCTGGGGGCAGTCGACTGGTAGGTGGCTGGTGAGCTGGCAGAATTCGAGCATTGGGAGTGTCAACGGTCGAATCTGGCTGGCACCAGTCGACTGCCCTGGGGGCAGTCGACTGATAGCGAGAAATCAGCCCCGAGTCCTATTTAAAGAGGACGTCGTGGTGGCTGAGTTTCTTGACGAAACTTGTCTTGGTTAAGGGCAAGTTAGTAGTCTTCGTGTCCAGAGCTTTGTTTGGTGTTGTGGTGAGGTTTCTCCACCCACAAGGCACGACACGTGATAGCCGGAGGTTATCCGGGGTTTGATCCGCCGAAGGATTGTTGGATTAGTCACCCGATCGGGGTGGATACCAACTAAATCTGAGGCGTTAGCATTGGTTAGTCTTTGTTCTTATTGTTTTATTTGTATTTCCGCTGTGCTAACATCTTGTAGAGAACGAAGACATCAAAATACGCTATTCACCCCCCTTAGCGTACGGCATCGATCCTAACATAGTACACAACATAGCATACATGATAGATCCTATCGCGGATGCATAAGGAATCTTATTCATGCAAATCCTCTCGTCTTCTGTGCGCGGACACATAGACATCGAAAGGTTGATCCCATGCCTGATGGGAAGGTAACCTTTCTTGGATTCCGACATGCTAAACCGTTCTAGCACTCGGTCTATATATGTAGACTGTGAAAGACCAAGCAACCATTTTGATCTATCTCTATAGATTCTAATCCTAAGGATATAGGTTGCTTCTCCCAGGTCTTTCATGGAGAAAGTTTTGGACAACCAAATTTTAACTGACTGTAAGACTGATATATCGTTTCCTATAAGTAATATGTCATCGACATATAACACTAGGAATACGACTGCACTCCCACTAACCTTCTTGTACACACAAGGTTCGTCAGGATTTTGTGAGAAATCAAACTCTTTGATTGTCTCATCAAAACGGATGTTCCAGCTCCTGGATGCTTGCTTTAGTCCATATATGGATCGTCGAAGCTTGCATACTTTGGTTTTATTAACTGATGTGAAACCTTCAGGTTGTATCATGTATACATCCTCAAGCAGGTTTCCATTAAGGAAAGCTGTTTTCACATCCATTTGCCATATCTCATAATCATAATGAGCTGCTATGGCCAGGAGCATCTGAATGGATTTAAGCATAGCTACTAACGAATATGTTTTGTCATAATCAATTCCTTGTTTCTGACGATATCCTTTTGCCACTAATCTAGTCTTAAAGGTAACAACATTACCTTCCATGTCGGTTTTCTTCTTGAAAACCCACTTGCATCCTATGGGCTTAATCCCTTCAGGTGGGTTAACCAAGTCCTATACTTGATTTTTGTACATGGAATTCATTTCCGACTTCATGGCTTCAAGCCATTTATCTCTTTCTGAATTTTTCAGAACATCTTCATAACTGATAGGTTCGTCATCGTTAATGAGTAACACGTCATTCGATTCACTTATGAGAAATCCGTATCTCTCTGGAATATTGCGTGTCCTATCAGACCTACGAAGAAGTGGTGTTGTTTTAGGTTCAACTGATAGCTCATCATTATGAGTTATTGGTTGTGGGTCTAGACTAGGTGTCTCTGTAATGTCTATTGGAGTTTCTTGAACTTCTTCAAGTTCAATGCTACTCCCACTGTTTTCTTGTAAAAGAAATTCTTTTTCTAGAAATACAGCATGCCTTGAAACAAACACCTTTTGTTCCAAGGGATGATAGAATTGATAACCCTTCGTTTCCTTAGGGTATCCGATAAATAGATATTTATCAGACTTAGCATCCAATTTGTCTGATACAGTCCGCTTTACATAAGCAGGACAACCTCATATCCTTAGGTGAGATAAATGAGGTTTCTTACTATTCCACGTCTCATATAGAGTAGTAGAGACTACCTTGGTCGGGACTCTGTTTAGCAAGTAAACAGCTGTCTTAAGCGCATAGCCCCAAAAGGATTTTGGAAGAGTTGCATGATTCATCATAGATCTAACCATGTCCATCAAGGTTCGGTTACGCCTCTCAGATACACCATTATGCTGTGGTGTATATGGCGGAGTCCATTGAGACAATATCCCATTGTCCCTAAGATAATCTTGAAACTCTTGACTTAAGTATTCACCACCCCGATCGGATCGAAGTATCTTAATACTTTTGCCAAGCTGTTTCTCTACTTCACTTCTGAACTCTTTGAATTTCTCAAAAGCTTCAGATTTGTGTTTCATTAAGAACACATACCCGAATCGTGAGTGATCATCGATAAAGGTAATGAAGTAGCTATAACCTCCTTGTGCAAGAGTTGACATTGGTCCACACACATCAGTATGTATTAGACCCAGCAATTCTCCCACTGGTTTACCTTTTCCGGAAAAGGATAATTTGGTCATCTTGCCTTTTAAGCATGATTCGCATGTATCAAATGAACCGGGTTCAAATGATTCCAGAATTCTACATCGGTGTAATTTGGTCATGCATTTCTTACTTACATGGCCAAGACGACAATGCCACGTATAGGAGTCTATTTGATTATCTATTCAAGCATGTTTGTTGCTAATTTCGATATTGAAAATGTCACCGGATAAATCTAATGTGTAGATATCATTGCATAAAGTTCCGGTCCCATAAAGAACACCATTTAAAGTTATGTAACAGCAATTGTTACTAAAAGTTAAAAGGTAACCCTTTTCATTCAAGCATGAAATAGATACAATGTTCTTTATTAATGAAGGAACAAAATAACAATTATCCAATTCTATGACAAGTCCAGTAGGGAGTATTAGCAAATATGTTCCGATGGCAATAGCAGCAATCTTTGCTCCATTTCCAACTCGCAAATTCGCTTCTCCCTTGACGAGTCTTCTTCTATTCCTTAGCCCCTGTATGTCATTACATATATGTGAGCTACACCCAGTATCAAGTACCCAGGTGTACGAGGAAATAGAGTGACATTCAATAACGAAGATGCCTGAAGAGGATGGGGCATCGGATGCCTTCTTCTTCAAGGACTCAAGATAAACCTTGCAGTTTCTTCGCTAGTGGCCCTCCTTGCCGGAGTGATGGCAAGTGCCTTTTGGTGACTTTTCAATCCTTTTGGCCTTTGTTAACTTATTGGTGTCCAAAATAGAACGCAAATTCAGAGAAGACATGATCAGGTGATTATCCTAGGAACATCTCCAAATAGGTTGATATCCAACCATAGATAAGAACAACCATGACTGGAGTCCATCAAGTTATTCTTAGCTATGAAGGTAGGTAATTATACCGATTACATATTACACATATGTAACTATCACATTATGCTATCAACTAATTGAATGTTTGCATATATCATTGGGTTGTTAACTCATTAACAAGTATGCAACAATATACATAGCACCCAACTGCACCTCTCTTCACATCGACCTTGGCTGTGACACAACAAATCGATGCTCTAAGCTTAAGGCTGACCCATTAATCAAGAAATAGTTTTAATATGGTTGGAGCTCATTCAACCGTCTAGTCAGGCTTGGATGTGTCCAACAACCAAAACTAAGGATTGACCTCTGACTCCAACTATATTAATCATAAACTAATTCCATGGTTTAAACATGTTGAGGTTCAAGCCGGGAATGGATGTGTCCATCAACCCAAATGAGAAACAAAACTCCGGTTCTAACCATATTAATGGAAGGTGTTGACCTTAATATTTTGTAAGGGGTTTTGGGTCTCATCCTTTTCTTTTATGCACATTCATGACATATAATTATGTCATGTACTAACGATTTCCTTAATAAAGTATGTATGTGACTCAATTTATCAAGTCTCATTAATTGAATTAGGAACCGGATTTCCTAATTCTAATTTCATACTTTATTCAAGGAATTGTTTTGGGAAACAATTTCCTAAATTATAATAATCAATTTCAGAAATAATATGTGTTGGTGCTGAAAGCACCCAAGTCGAACCTGGGTTTTGATAATGGCAAAAAGGTTCAAAAGTTAAGTCTTATTTGTTATCTAACATGCTACTCAAGTGTGCAGGGTAAAAAGTCCTAGCGAAGGACTGCTAGGCACTGGCGAAGGAATGCCAGGGTAAAAAATCCTAGCGAAGGACTGCTAGGTATTGGTGAAGGAATGCCAGGGTACTGAAGCCCTAGCGAAGGACTGCTAGGCACCAGGCGAAGGCCAGCTTGGGACTGAAGACCTGACGAAGGACTGCTAGGCACCATGCGAAGGACAGCTTGGGACTGAAGACCTAGCGAAGGAATGCTAGGCACCGGGCGAAGGACAGCTTGGTATCCAAGACCTGGCGAAGGAACGCTAGGCAAAAGTCCAACCGGAGGAGCCGGTTGGCATCAGGTACATTCTCCCGAGAGGAGTAGGTGAGGACTCGTTCCCCGTCGAGGGAACAGTAGGCATCGGTTCGACCTAGGGCTCCATTTTGGAGACTCAAAGTCAGAACCAAGACAGCTAAGGCTGTATAAACTAACATCTTATTGTTGTATGTTGTTTTGGACTAACCCTGGATGCAGGACCGAAGGAACGAGTGTCTGCAGCTCAGAGAGCCTCAAAGGAGTGAGGCAAAGGCTGAGTAGGGTGCCCGGAGTGTCTCGGGCGCCCCCAAGGTGAACACAAACAGTTGAAGCAAAGGAACCGCGTCTGCAGCTCATGGGCAGGGCGCCCCCGCTGCTCCCGGGTGCCCCGGATGGTCCGGGCGCCCCCAGGTGAAGCTAACGAGGCAGATCCCATCGAAGCCAACGGATAAGAAGAGACCCGGTCAACCCGGGCACCCCCAGCGTCGCGGGCGCCCCCGTCATGATCTGATCCCGAGTTTGAAGGGATCAGAAGCTGACCAAGTGAATGTCGGATCGGCCGACACGTGGGGGGCGCCCCCGACGTTCCGTGCGCCCCCAGGGGCTATAAATAGGTCCTCGACCCCAAGGCTTCGTACAACAATTCATTCAACGCAATCACGCTCTTCTGCTCCCGCGCTCTGCTTCGGAAACCTCCCGACTCGAGACTCAAGCGCCGACGACGTCCCGTTGCTCCAAAAATTTAATCTACATCGGACGTCGGTAAAAGAAGAGTTACTTTTAAGTTTACTATACTGCTTTTGTAATAACTCTCTGTAAACGTTTTGCGCACTTATATAATTGCCCGCAGAAAACGGTCAACGACCGTGGGCCTTGGAGTAGGAGTCGACCTAGGCTCCGAACCAAGTAAAACTACCTGTGTTCGCGATTGTTTTTATTCCGCTGCGTACTTGCTCTAGTTTTTATTCGAAAAGCGTTTAACGATATTCACCCCCCTCTATCGTTTCTCTCGATCCAACAAGTGGTATCAGAGCGGGGAAGTTCAAATTTGGTGCAACCACCAGTTTGAAAATTTTTCAGATTTTTTTTTCGAAATTTTTCTTTAATATTTTTTTTCGTTCAAAATTCTTCTTGTTAATCGAGGCTAGTGCAACACCCCTCAATATTTAATTTTCTTTATCCCGCACTACTAATCCAAGACCAAGTCTTGGGACAAAGTTTTTTTTCTTATCTCTTCTTGCAGATAAAATCCCTAATGGCCATGCAAGAAAGATTCAGCACAGCCAGATCTCCACTTTTCAGTGGAGAAGACTTTTCCTACTGGAAAAGTCGAATGGAGGTCCACCTGAAAACTCAGGTGGACATGTGGATAATCATCCAGTCCGGACTGGAGATTCCGAGAAATGCTGAAGGAGTACCTTAAAGCTACACAGAGTGGGACACCGCTCTGAAACGGAAAATTGAAGCGGATGCAAAGGCGACCCAGACCCTTCAATGCGGCTTAACAAAAGAGGAGCTAAACCGGGTGGGCCCTTTCAACAGTGCTAAGGAGCTGTGGGGAAAACTGATCGAGCTGCACGAAGGAACATCAGACACTCGGATCAGCAAGAGAGATCTGCTCCTGAACAAGCTGTATACCATCAAAATGACCGACAATGAAACAGCAACTCAGCTTCACGCCCGAATTCAAGAACTAATGAATGGTCTACACACCATTGGTCACAAGGTTGAAAACCGTGACCTAATAAGGTATGCTTTAAATGCTTTCCCGAGAAACACCTTGTGGGCATCTATGGTAGATGCATACAAGGTTTCAAGGGATCTTTCAAAAATTAAATTAGATGAATTGTTCTCTGAATTAGAGTTACATGAACAGACTAACTGCAATTTGGCCGAGAAAGGTATTGCCTTTGTTGTAAGTAAAACTGGAAGGATAACAAAGAAAAAGCCTTAACCTGAACCCGAGTCCAACTCAGACTCAGAATCAGAAGACGAAGAAGGAGATCGACCTAAGCTGGTCCGACTGGCCCGAAGCTACTACAAGGAACTGAAGAACCAAACCAACAGAAGGAAAGTCAGCCGAAAAAGGGATGAACCAGCTGAACCCGCAAACGAAAAGAACAAGCCCAACGTGACCTGCTACGAGTGCAAGAAGAAGGGCCACTACAAGACTGAATGCCCTAACTTGAAGGAAGCAAAGAAGACAAGGAAGAAAAAGGCACTTCAAGCAACGTGGGACGAGTCCTCCTCCAAAGAAGAAGAAGAGGTCCCACAGTCGAACCTACTAGCACTAACCGCCTCAGAAAAAGTCGAGACCGAGTCAGAATCAGAACAGGACGATGGCAGACTGACCTTTTCAGAGGATGGCGAAATCAAGGTAAGTGGATTTACTAGAAGTCAATTAAATGAATTAATATCTTATCTTTCTCGAGATTTGGTGAAAGCTAAACTCTGAGTCGAATCCCTTCGACAGGAAGTAAAACTCCTGAAAGAGGGAGCTGACTCTAGACCATTAATCGAGAAGGTTCAAGAAGGAACCTCTACTCAAGTTGAAAAACTTGAGAAAGAGAACTCCTCCCTGAAAACTCAGGTTAAGGATCTTAGATTAGCTTTAGAACGATTCACTTCTGGTTCCAAGGGTCTTGACATGATTCTTGGAAAACAGAAATCAGTTCTAAATCGATCCGGACTTGGCTATAGAACCAAATCTAGACAAAGATCCTACTTTGTTGTACTGAATCAGTCCAGAAAAAAAGTTCAGGCATGGGTATCTAAACTGTACCTGAACAAACCAACTGGATCAAATCAGTATTGGATCTCCAAGGACAAGATTCACATCTTGCCTAACCATTACCGTGGCTTTAGTCCAGGGGGAGCCAAATTAAAAACTATATTTATTGTTAGATAGAACTTAATTCTTGATTGTAATTTGCTTGACTGATTGTTTATTTAATTTTTGCAATTTACCATGCTTAGACTTAGGAATGGTTAGTTTAAGGACTGAACAAACTTAACTGAAACTTGACAACATAGTATTGGGTGGAGGTGAGATGATAGTACATTAGGGAAACCAATTCTAATAAGGTCAAGTATACTTGGTCTCTTTAGACTGGTGAAACTAGCCGAAGCTACCGATCCAAGACCCAAACTAGTTAGACCAGAATTTTTCAAAGATTAATTTTGAAAATGAAATTTCATTAAAAGGCGTTGTCAAGGAAAGGGTTGATGATCCAATAAGGCTACGGCCAAAGAAGGCCTAGTGCCTCGCCAACACCTGGAAGCTAATTTTTGAAATTCAAATTCAAATTATTCTTTGTCAAATTCAAATCTAACACAAATTTTCAGTTACTTGTAGATTTAAACATTCGTTTCAAAATAAATTCAATTGTTTTCAAAAATTAATTTAAGGTTTTCAAAATAATTTTTTAAAATAATTTTACTTATCAAAACCTGTCTCACAAAATCTATAAGGCCAATGTGATTGAAAACCATAGATCGGGTGAGACAGTAGAATTAAACTCAATTGTAATTCCTTTATTGTGGTTTAATCCTGTAGTTCAGAATGTAGTCAAAACATGGTCAACGCAGTCAAACCATGGTCAACGTGGTCAAACCATGGTTAACATAATCAAACCATAGTCAAAGCAGTCAAACCATAGTCAAAGCAGTCAAATCATGGTCATACCAACTAAACCATGGTCAAACAATGACAAGACATCAAATTTGTCACTTCGTATACACTCCGGGCGCCCGTGACTCCTCGGGCGCCCCCCATGACTTTATCTTCTCTCAAGGCAAAAAGCTGCCTTTAATCCCTTAGTCAGGGCGCCCGGAACCACGTGGGCGCCCCCATCGCAGTCAATGCAGCAAAAGCTGCAAAATCAGCCTGACTCGGGTGCCCGGGCCACTCCGGGCGCCCCTAACCAGTCCCAGTCTCTGCTATGGCAGAGACCACTGTCCCGGGCGCCCCCAATAACCTGCCTATAAAAAGGCATCCGAATCCCCTCTTCTTCCCACACCAAAAACCATCCTCCTTCCTCCCTTCCTTCCTTTCAAGAAGATCACGTGACACTTGTGCTTCCTCAATCTCAACCATGCCTCCCCGGTATGATTTGTTTTATGCATTTAGAATTACTTTCCTAATTCCTTTTGCATTTAGAATTATTTTCTTAATTCATTTAATTCTCTCAACTTAGAAAACGCCGAGCAAACCAAGCAAACCCCGGTACCGAACCGAGTCCCGACCCTAGGTTCCCGACTCTAGAACTGTGTAATAAGTTCGCTCGAACAACTTACAAGCCTATCAAAACTAGCTATCTTAATAGACATTTCTTTACCCAATCTTGTCCTTTAGCCATGAATGTCATGAACTTTTATCAACTAGACAATCTAGTATTCTGCACTCATTCGATTAATACATCTTTATATGCCGAATTCTATAATAACATAGTTAGACAGAACGATCTCATATTTAACACTACTGTTCAAGGGATACCCCTGTCGATCACCCCTACCTTGCTAAATCGATTCCTTGGACTACGACCCTCCCAGTCCACCTTTTGTTGCTATCCACCTAGGAATCCTCCATTTGATCCTCCCTACTCTCACATTACTCTAGACTCTCTCCACTCCTATTTCTATAGGGAAGCTAGACTCCCCGCAGATAGACGATTCCAGTCCGTTGACCTTCAGGTCCAGGACTACGCCCTGTACAGAGTTCTGGTCCGATGCATCTTACCACTATCCACTAGGGATGTCGCGACCATGCGACCCTTCCATACTTTCCTTCTGTATGCCCTGATCCATCATCTAGACATTGACATTGGCCTTCACATGTTCCACGCTATCTTACATGCCTCCAGTGTCACGACTCAGGGTCGGGTACGCACCCCCTTCTGCCACATCATCACCTCCATCCTTCATCACCACGGTCGTGACATTACCGTAGGTGAAATAACCGAGATGACCGATTTTGACGAGATCGGATTTAGGAACTTCTCTTTAGCTGGTATAGATGTATCGGCCACCGGGGTTTTGACTTGGAGATGACAGCGAGCCGGAGCGCGGATCGACTCAGACGAGGAGGTAGACGTTGACGTTGCAGATCTGGCAGCAGAGGTCCGAGCACACATAGACGAGCCCCCTCCACCGACACTCTACGAGAGAGTGACACGACTGGAGACACATGTCCAGAGCCTCCGAGAGGAAGTGGAGGCAAATCATGCCGAAGATATGGAGACAAACCTGGGCTACTACACTGGGTATATGAGCGCCCTTAGAGCTGAGAGGGAGGTCAGAGACGCACAGTATCATGAGATGATGGCACTATTTCGATCATGGCAGCCTGGCTCATCTGACCTCCCTAGCCCTTCTTCATAGTTAGACTATTTTTAGCATTGTACTAAGTAACTAAAACTTGACTCATGTTTGACTCTACTGGACCTCTGTTTGACCAGTTAACCTATTTTGTTTGACTACTTATTTGACTTGAGTATATGATTTTTACTATGCTTGGTAGAATAGGTTTACTCTATTTTTGTGGTTTTTTTTACTCAAATCAGTTTTAAAGCAGTGTTCAAATGCTTTCAAAATCAGCTTTTATTCAGTTTTGAAAAGTTTTAAAATAAAGTTTTCGACTTAGTTTTATTTTCAAAACTACCCGTTTCAAAACTAGAACTTTTTCGAAAATGGACTTAGTCTAGGACCTAACCCTAGAACTGCATGCACCTATAGATTTAGAAGCCAGCATCTCACAAACACCTTAGGGTACTTTTGATTGATAACTTAGAAAGGGTTGAGATGCTTAGGTCTTTACCTTAATTCAAGATGCTTTAAGTCAGTGCATCTGCAGTAATTGGGGCACTAAATACAACTTACACAGTAATCAAGTTAAGTGTCAAGTTTAGAAAATCTAACTTGAACAGAATACTTAACTTGACTAACCCTAGCGAAAACTACTGTTTATAACAGTTAGCAAGTAGCCAATTGGTTAGACAGGTCCCTAAAAGAGGAAATTGAAACTGATTTGATTTAATTCTCATCATGAATTGGTTCAGTACAGCAAATTATGCAATTTATCTATCCTATTTTTTCTATATTTATTTGTTTTTGATATATGGCAAAGAGGGAGAGATAGGAAAGGAAAAGAGTTTAAAATTTTTTAAAAATCCAAAACTTCAAACTCTATCCTTTATTCAAAAAGTACTAAGTTTTTCAAATATCTAAAATTTTTTCAAAATTTTTTCTAAGTACTTTGAACTGTAACTTTCAAAATTTTCTCTAAGTACTTTGAACTGAAACTTTCAAAATTTTCTCTAAGTACTTTGACCTGAAATTTTTCAAAATTTTCTCTAAGTACTTTGAACTGAAACTTTCAAAATTTTTTCTAAGTACTTTGACCTGAAATATTTCAAAATTTTCTCTAAGTACTTTGAACTGAAACTTTCAAAATTTTCTCTAAGTACTTTGAACTGAAGTTTTCATTCAAAAAATTTCCTAAGTACTTTGAACTGAAATTTTCAAATGTTTCTAAAGTACTCGAACTTAAATTTTCAAAATTTCTCTAAGCACTCAAACTTAAGTTTTTCAAAAATTACTAAGTACGATAAAACTTAAAAATTTTCAAAAACTTATTGAGTACTTTAAACTTAAGGCGTCAAAATTTTCCTTAGTACTCAAACTTAAGTTTTCAGAATCCTTCTTAAGCTTTCTAAGTATTTAAAATTAAATATTCTATAAGTTCTCCAAAATAGACAACCAAAATTATTTTCTGTTGAAAATTATTCTAAGTAAAAATCCATCCTTAAACTTAGAATTTATTTTCAAAAACCCCACGAAGTTTTGAAAAATCTAGGGGGAGATTCCATCCAGGGGGAGGGAACAAAATTTAATTTTTACTTGCTCTGATTAAGTTAACTTTTTGAACCAGGGTTGCCATAAATCAAAAAGGGGGAGATTGTTGGTGCAGAAAGCACCCAAGTCGAACCTGGGTTTTGATAATGGCAAAAGGGTTCAAAAGTTAAGTCTTATTTGTTATCTAACATGCTACTCAAGTGTGCAGGGTAAAAAGTCCTAGCGAAGGACTGCTAGGCACTGCCGAAGGAATGCCAGGGTAAAAAATCCTATCGAAGGACTGCTAGGTACTGGCGAAGAATGCCAGGGTACTGAAGCCCTAGCGAAGGACTTCTAGGCACCAGGCGAAGGACAGCTTGGGACTGAAGACCTGGCGAAGGACTGCTAGGCACCAGGCGAAGGACAGCTTGGGACTGAAGACCTAGCGAAGGAATGCTAGGCACCGGGCGAAGGACAGCTTGGTATCCAAAACCTGGTGAAGGACCGCTAGGCAAAAGTCCAACCGGAGGAGCCGGTTGGCATCAGGTACATTCTCCCGAGAGGAGTAGGTGAGGACGTGTTCCCCGTCGAGGGAACAGTAGGCGTCGGTTCGACCTAGGGTTCCATTTTGGAGACCCAAAGTCAGAACCAAGATAGCTAAGGCTATATAAACTAACATCTTATTGTTTTATGTTGTTTTGGACTAACCCTAGATGCAGGACCGAAGGAACGAGTGTCTGCAGCTTAGAGAGCCTCAAAGGAGTGAGGCAAAGGCTGAGTAGGGCGCCCGGAGTGTCCCGGGCGCCCCCAAGGTGAACACAAACAGTTGAAGCAAAGGAACTGCGTCTGCAGTGTTGGAAACGAGATGGCTAGAGAGGGGGGGGGGTGAATATAGCCAATCACTTTTCTTTGAAACTTAACAAGTTTCCTGCACTCAACTTATCAGTAGCACAGCGGAAGAAACGAAATGAAGCAGTGCAGTAAATGAAAACAGAAACTGAAAACAAACAACCACAATTAGCAAGGTCGCTAACAAGGAGGGTTTACAAGGTTTGGGGATAACTTGCCCCTACTCCTTGGTGTGCCCTTAAGGTGGGTGATCCCTTGATCGTCGGCAGATCAAGCCCCGGTTATCACCGGATAGAAAGCAACCTCCTTCTCGGTGGAGAAAC
Source organism: Boesenbergia rotunda (assembly GCA_024364735.1). Classification (NCBI taxonomy): domain Eukaryota; kingdom Viridiplantae; phylum Streptophyta; class Magnoliopsida; order Zingiberales; family Zingiberaceae; genus Boesenbergia; species Boesenbergia rotunda. Next base: position 193,696 of record JAGFNQ010002943.1, on the reverse strand, counting down.
CTCTCCACAGTGTTTCAATCACAGATAAAGTTTAAGCACAAAGAAACAACTAGAAGGATCTTACTCAAACACTTAGCAAAGACAAGAACACAGCAAGCTTCCCTGAGCTCCACCCAGTGGCGATCTCACGCAAGAACCCCTCTTCGTGTCTTCCCACTGTCGGACTCCAAGCTCCTTGTTCTCTCCTTCAAGCGCTCAAGTAATGGATGATTGCTTCTCGAAATCAGTGGCTTGCTCAAAGTGATGAAGCTTCAAGAACACAGCAAGCTCGTGATGAAGAACTCAAGGCGCAGTAAGAAGATTAGTTCCAGAACTCTGCTTCCACTAAGCTTGCTTCCACGCTTTTGATTCTCCACACAACACCAGGTAACAACATCCTACGTAGCCTCCAGCTGCCAACGCCAGCTACCACTGAGCCCTCTCTGGTCTTCCTGAGATCCCCTCAGCCAAGCCCCAGTCTCGGCTCCAGTCTGCAGCTCGCCTGTTGCAACCTGAAATGGAGAATCGGACAAACCTGCTCCAAGGAAAGCTCCATTGACCTCTCCTTGAGTGTTTGAATCCTCCCCTGTCACCTGCAGCTTAATCAGGGTGTTAGAGCAGCATATCAGACAGTAAATCAAATATCAAATGTAAGTGGCAGCAAATCGGATATGGTCAGACGCAATCAGAGCGTCTGACAGTGCGATTTGAATTAAAATGATCGGTCACCGGACCGATCCAGGACGTGTGGGTCGGTCACCAGACCGATCCAGTGCTTCACTGGGATTCCCAGCTCTTGCGGCTATACACGCCTGATCGGTCACCGGACCAATCAGAGTGAAGCCTGATCGGTCACCAGACCGATCAGAGTGAAGCCTGATCGGTCACCCAGACAGATCAGGACAGATGAACAGTGATTTTTTAATCAGATCCAAAGTCCCTGATCGGTCACCGGACCGATCCAAGACTTGATCAGCAAGGGAACTCACCAGACCGATCAGGAGCAAGGCAGTGAGGAAGCAGCCTGCTCCCTGATCAGTCACCGGTCCGATCAGGAGCCACACAATAGGTTCCCAACCTCACTGTGTGCTCCCTGATCGGTCACCAATCCGATCAGACATCGCTGGATCGATCACCAGACCGATCAACGAAGGAGCAGCGTGCCAATGTCCCTGATTGGTCACCAGACCGATCCAGGGACTCAAACCTAGCCCTCCAAGCTAGGGATTCATCCACCTTAGCCCTCCAAGCTAAGGATTTTTCCATCTAACCCTCCAAGTTGGGAATTTGCACCTAACCCTCCAAGTTAGGACTTTTCACCTAGCCCTCCAAGCTAGGACTTTTCACCCAACCCTTCCGAGTTAGAACATCATCCAACCTAGCCCTCCAAGCTAGGCACCTGACCCTCCAAGCCAGGACTTTTTCACCTAATTCTCCAGGATGGGAATTTGCACCTAACCCTCCAAGTTAGGACTTTTCACCTAGCCCTCCAAGCTAGGACTTTTCACCCAACCCTTCCGAATTAGGACTTTTCAAATACCTAGCCCTCCAAGCTAGGATTTTTCACACCTAACCCTCCATGTTAGGATTTTCCAACACCTAGCCCTCCAGACTAGGATTTTCAACACCTAACCCTGCAGGTTAGGATTTTCCAACACCTAGCCCTCCAGACTAGGATTTTCCATACCATGCCTGATCCCCAATCAGGACTTAATCATAATCAATAATCATCCACCTAAACTAAAATCGGTGTCAACACCAAAATAACAATCAGGGCCAGACTGCATCAACAATCTCCCCCTTTTTGTTGTTTGACAACCCGATTTTAAGTTTAGGGATTCTCAATCAATAGCTCAACTTTAGAATAATAGGGGAATCCAGATCCTCCCCCTACAACATGATCATTCTAATCATAATCAATCCTCACTCTCCCCTTTGTCGAACACCGAAAAGGAGCTAGAGGGACTGTTAAGTTGTAAACAAACTCCCCCTCAACCCTAGGGGTATCCCAAATCAACAAAGATGTGATAGGTTGTTGGATTACCATACGAACACATGTGAAAAAGATAGAGCAAGATAGATCAATCACATGCATCATATGAACACGAAGTATCAACTCACAAAGCATGCCACAACATTGATATGTATCAGGTAAACATGGCATTACAAGCATGAACATAGCAAAGTAGCAAATATGCAAATCATGATCATATAAACAACATGGCATCAACAATAAGCATACTAAGAGTAGATAAGCATGTAATTCAAGGTCAGACAAGTCAAAGCATAAAACAAGTAGCAAGATACGTGTGACACAAGGCCACAATAGTCAAGTCACAGGGCATACCGCCCAAAAGACATACAAGGCAAGAAAACATCAATCATCCGCGGCATCATCATCGGAATCATCAATATATATGATATCCCCGGGTGAGGGGCCACTGGGGGACGCACCATCAGGAAATGTATGATGATACCACTCTTCATACCATCTGTCCTGGAACGAGCTCATCTCAGAGACATCAGATGCTAGGACATCAAGACGGCGATCAAAGGACTGAAACTCGGAGCGGACCTCTTGTCGCCAGTGCTTGGAAATATGTAATTCGTGCTGCAGCATCCGCTCTAACTCCGCAATCTGCCATCGGAGGTCAGGAGCCCACTCATCATAATCATCTATATCAGCGGGCTGCTCCTGGGAATGGGCTACTCCTGGAAACTCCCCCATGTGTCTCTGATTCTTCCAACGTAACCCCCGTGATCCGACAACAATACCAGACTGGGCCAGCATGCGACGATCAAGTCAGCAGTCCTGTCGCACCATAGGTACAGTACGACCCTGTGAAACATCGATCCCAACGGACTGCAGCCAGGCAGTGATGATATGGCCGAATGGCATATAGATCGTTTAGCCATACCTCAGACCATGAACAATGATGGAGAAATAAATGGACGGTGCTATGTCAAAATCTAACTGCAGATGCATCCCGTAAAGCATCAGGCAGTGGAATGGATGGATCTCATCAAGATGCTTTGAAGTAGTTGGAAGAAGACAATTTGTGATAATCTTAAACAGAACATAATCAATGGGAGATAGATGGAGAGCAGGAAATGTGGGAAACGTACGGGTGTGCGCACCAGAACCCTGTGGCCTGGGGTGGCCTAGAAAATGCTCATAGATGGAGTCAGGAGTGACTCCAGTAAAGGGGACAGGAAGAGGGTCAGGAAGATAGGGATAGAGCGAAAAGTCATTATTGGAGCGACGACAACCTAGAAACACAGTGAAGACTGATAAGGTAAAGTCAAGATCGACACCGGCAACACGGGTCCGCCACCCCGTGCCCTCCCTATTGGCCAGATTATTGTAGAATTCAGAGACCAAATCAACATTGATTGGCCTTTCCAAGAAAAGGATGTTTTGAAGCTCATAGTACTCAATGATTCTTCTCACTGTAGGACAATGTTCATAAACAAAAGTTTGGTCCACTGACCGACATGGCATTAGTTTGAAGTTGTGCCAATGAAAGTCTAGGGCATAGAGAATGTTCTGAAATCTAGTATGCGGGGGAGATGGAGGTCTCGGAGGAGGTGTAGAAGACGAAAGGCCTTTGCCCTTAGAACTATCCTCCATAGGTTCCTTACCCTTAGAAGACTTTCTATAGATTGGATTCAAGAATTGATCATATAAGATAACACCCAATCAGTTAATGCAAGGTAACATATTTGGTTTAAGTTTGATCATTGACATAAAATGAGAAAATAATGTCACGGCCAAGACCATAGAGTCATGGTACAACAGCAAGAACAAGAACAAAACCAAAAATGATTAGCTTCACCATATAATCCATGACATGATTCGAAGGGAGAAGTTAAGGCAAAACTCACTTTGGTGCCATTGGTGTCGTTCTTGGAAGTTGAGAGGAAGAAAACGTGCGCAGGAAGAGACTCCCGGCGCAAGAGATGATCGCGAGGTCCTTCGGCGAGAGAGAGACGCAGGACGCAGGACGCAGGAAGAAAAACAGGGCTTGGAGAAACTCCTTAACACCGCACACTCACAAATGGGAGACGAGGGCACTGGGAAAGGCTCTCGCATAGGGTTGCGCAAATGAGAGGTCGCGGCGCTAGGGTTCGGCAATGGTAAGTTTTCGCGAAGTTAATCGGTTGGTGGATCGGTCCACCAACCAGAATTTAATGCGTCTGAACGGATCACCGTTCGATCTGATCGCGCCCAGACCGATCAGGATATAGCCTGATCGGACTGAACCGATCCTGATCTGTCGGGTGATCGATCAGGGAGAGATCAGTAGACTCGGGAGGCTTACAATGAGCCCCCTGACCGGTCTGTGGACCGATCCCAGTAGGGTGCCAGATCGGTCCGGGGACCGATCCAGGCTGGCTCAATACACTTGGTCAAAAGTTCGGAAAGTCACTGCTAGCCCTCTGATCGGCCTGTGGACCGATCAACGCAAAAGGAAGCCAGATCAGTCCGGGGACCGATCAGCCGTATGCCTAATCGGTCCGGTGACCGATCAGGGTTCCTGATACGATCTGAATTGACCTGAAATATTCAGTTTCAGAATTTATGAATCTCCCCAAGAAGATCTGATAAAGTTTATCGAGCTTGGACATGATCTCATGACTAAAATTTATCCCTGAACGAGGATCAAAGGTCCTTATGGGTTCAACAATCACTTTGACCCATCCAAATGGAATCAAACTCAATCAACAATCACTCAAGCAATTTCAACTAAGTTTGTATCAAATCCAATGTTCCAATCAAGTTTCCTTGATTGGAATGTCCAAGTATGATCATGGAGCCATATACACATATGTTATGCAATGGTTTTCCCCATACTTGGTCACCATCGTGATTATTATCTCGTCAACTTGATTTCTCAAGGGATGCATTGACATTTTGAGAAATTGAGTTGATCCTAACATCTCACCCCATGTCTAGCAAACAAAAACATTTTGGTAAACCTTATAGTTTGTGTGAGATGTCCCCAAAGTTACCTAATTGATTCCCAACAATTTCGAAATAATCATGAAGGGTTTTGAATGCAATTTGAAAATCATGAAGCGCGACACATTCCCAATTCCCGTCTTAGGAAACTAAATTCATTCTCGGGAAGTGGTTTAGTGAAGATGTCAGCTAGGTTTAACTTGGACTCTACATGTGAGAGTACAACATCTCCCCTAGCTACATGATCCCTAATGAAGTGGTGTCTTATTTCAATGTGTTTGGTCCTAGAGTGATGGACTGGATTTTTGGTTAGATTGATTGTGCTAATGTTATTACATAACACTTGCACACCCGTGTAACTCAATCCATAGTCCTCTAAAGTATGTATCATCCACAACAATTGTGATACACTCTCTCCCATGGCGATATATTCTGCCTCGGTTGTGGAGAGAGCAACGCAATGTTGCTTCCGACTTGACCAACTTACTAAGGACGAACCTAAGAATTGGCAACCCCCACTTGTGCTTTTCCGGTCCAACTTACATCCAGCGTAGTCGGAATCCGTATAGCCAATTAAATCAAAAGATTCGATACGGGGGTACCATAGACCGACACCAATTGTGCCCTTGAGATATCTCAAAATTCGCTTAACAGCAATTAAATGAGATTCCTTAGCACAAACTTGATACCTAGCGCACATACCCACAGCAAATAGAATATCCGGTCGACTAGCTGTGAGGTATAGCAAACTACCTATCATGCTTCGATATTGAGTCAAATCAACGGGTTTACCACTCTCGTCATTGTCTAATCTTGTGTTTGTAGCCATGGGAGTGGTTACCTCTTTTGAATCACTCATGTTGAATTTTCGAAGCATTTCTTGTGTATACTTTGATTGGTGCACATGGATACCATCGCGAGTTTGCATGATTTCAAGTCCAAGGAAGAAGGTAAACTCTCCCACTAGACTCATTTCAAACTCACTCTCCATGTGTCCAATGAACTCATTTAAATAGCCCCTATTGTTTGAGCCACAAATTATGTCATCGACATATACTTGGGCTACAAAAATATTGTCACCATCTCTTCGTAGAAATAGTGTAGGGTCTATTTGGCCTCTAACGAAGCCCTTCTCAATTAGAAATGTTGACAACCGCTCATACCAAGCTCGGGGTGCTTGTTTAAGGCCATAAAGTGCCTTTTTGAGCTTGAACACGTGGTTTGGAAATTTGGTACTCTCAAACCTCGGAGGTTGTTCGACGTAGACCTCTTCTCGAATTAAACCATTTAGAAAGGCCGATTTGACGTCCATTTGATATAATTTGAAACCACGATGTGCTGCAAATGCAAGCATCAATCGGATGGACTCTAATTGTGCCACGGGAGCATAAGTCTCATCATAATCAAGGCCTTCAACTTGACTGTAGCCCTTGGCTACCAAGCGTGCCTTGTTTCTAATGATTTCTCCCTTATGGTTCAATTTGTTCTTGAAGACCCATTTGGTTCCAATAATGGTGGTCTACTTGGGTTTAGGGACTAAGTCCCAAACTTGACTCCTTTCGAATTGACCTAGTTCATCTTGCATTGCAATGATCCAATCGGGATCATTTAATGCTTCATCAATTTTCCTAGGTTCAATTTCGGAAATTAGGGCAACTTCATTAGCCTCATTCCGGAAGAATGATCTAGTTCTAACCCCCTGATGGATGTCTCCAACAATTTGGTCTTGGGGATGACTAGAGGCTAATCTAGTTTGCCTTGATGTTGGTGGTGCTTCTTGAACGGGTTCACTAGACACAAGTTCAGCCTCAGGATCCGGCTGATCAATGGGTTGTCTAGGTTCACCGTCATCAGACTCATCACCATCAACAACACTTGGAGTTTCATTCAAACTTAGTCTCCTAAGTTCGAGTTGAACTCCTTCTACATTTTCTGATTGGTCAATTGATTTTGGAATTTCTTCAAAAACCACATCAGAAGACTCTTCAACTAATCTAGTTTTCTTGTTGTAGACTCGATAGGCTTTGCTAACGAGGGAATACCTGACTAGTATCCCTTCATCAGCCTTTGCCGTGAACTTTCCAAGGTGATCCTTGGTGTTTAGGATGAACACCTTACAACCAAACACCCTAAGGTGTTTAACCGTAGGTGGTTTCCCAAACCAAAGTTCATGGGGAGTCTTTCCTAAAAACCTATGGATGAGGACTCGATTTTGCACATAGCAAGCTGTATTTACAGCTTCAGCCCATAAGTAACTCGGGAGTGAGTACTCATTAAGCATGCTTCGTGCAGCCTCTTGGAGTACACGGTTCTTCCTCTCTACAACACCATTTTGTTGTGGTGTTCTAGGAGTAGAGAACTCATGTCTATAACCTCTATCTTGACAAAATTCTAAAAACCTTTGGTTTTGAAATTCACCTCCATGATCACTTCTAATTGTCTTAATGGTTAATGATTTTTCATTTTCAACTCTTCTACAAAAAGAAATGAAAATATCTAAGGTTTGGTCCTTATATTTTAAAAAGTAAGTCCATGTATATCTAGTAAAATCATCAATGATCACAAAGCAATATCTACTTCCATTCAATGATATGATGGTACTACAATCAAATAGATCCATGTGAAGTAAATCTAGTGCATTGGAAGTACTTACAGCGCTTTTACCTTTATGTGCAGATTTTGTTTGCTTACCCATTTGACATGCATCACAAAGTTTGTCTTTCTCGTACTTGATGCTCGGTAAGCCACGGACTAGTCCCTTGTTGGCCAACTTCCGGATGTTCTTCATGTTCACATGAGCTAATCTCCGATGCCAAAGGGTGGACTCTTCTTCTTTTGACATGAAACACTTAGCAGAAACATTAGTAGCACTTTTAAATGAAACTTGATAAATATTGTCTACTCTTGTTCCTACTAGTACTGTGTCCAAGGTGTCATTGTGTCTAACTAGACATTGACTTGGTTGGAAATCAATTGTGTAACCCGTGTCACACAATTGACTCACACTTAGGAGATTAAATTTCATCCCCTTGACTAGAAGGACATTTGAGATTCTAAGACATTCGGATATTTGAATGTCTCCTATTCCTATGACCTTAAGACTACCATTGTTACCAAATGATACATTACCTCTACTTTTCTTGTGAAGTGTGGTAAACAATGATCTATCCCCGGTCATGTGTTTGGAGCATCCACTATCAACGAACCAAGTTGATAGATGCTCCCCCTCAATCATAACCTACACAATTCGAAAAATAGAAGTTTTAGGTACCCAAACCTTGGGACCTAAAGCATCAACTAAACATGACTTAGGCACCCATGCCTTGACAACTTTCTTTTGAGTCTTGGGTGTCCTAGATTGTCTCATGTCAGTTCTAGACATGAGAGACACAAATGAGGGTTCCTTAGGGCGGTAACCAATACCGGCCCTATTGTAAACTGCCCTTTGGGCATTTAGAATCATATCTAGGGTCTTAGAGCTAGTTGAGAACTTCCCAAGAATATTCTTGAGCTTCTCAACTTCACTCTTCAATGATTGGTTTTCCTCTAGCAATTCATCATGCAAATCATTGACTTCCTCAACCTTAGAGGATTTCAAATTTACAATCTCATGTTTCAAGGATTTAATTTCATCTTCTAGCAATTCAACATGCAAATCATCAATGTTATCATCCCTAGAAGCTTTCAATTGATCAATTTCTAATTGCAATGCTTTAACCTTATTCTTGGACTTTTTAAGCATACTAGTTAAACATGCAATTGCTCTATAACACTTTTCAAGCTCGGGAGAAGTTACCTCTTCATCATCCGAAGATGATGAAGCCGCATTTGAGGAGCTTGAAGATTCATCACTGCTCGCCTCTCCAAGAGCCATGAGTGCCACTTGCCTTGTGCTCTTCTCCTCCTTCTCTTCATCGGATGAGCTTGAGGATGACTCATCCCAAGTGGCCTTCAAGGCCTTCTTCTTCTTCTTGGATCTCTCTTCTTTTCTTTTGGATTTTTCCTCCTTCTTCTTTAGTTTTGGACATTCACTCTTGAAATGCCCTTTTCTACCACACTCAAAACAAGATACATTAGTCTTATCAAGTTTGGATTCACTAGTGTTACCTCTACTCTTGAACCGTCGATCCCTTCGCATCATCCTTCGCACAAAGTTTGCCATTTCGGATGAAGAAGAGCCGCTGCCATCTTCCTCGGAATCGGACTCGGATTTGGAAGAGGATGAAGACGAAGAGACCTCCTTCTCCTTCTTCTTCTTCTTCTTCTTCTTATTGGTTCGGTCCCCTGCAACTAAGGCAATCCCCTTCTCCTTGGGGCCTTTGTTAGCCATTTCATGCAATTCCATCTCACAAAATAAGTCATCTAACTTTACAATAGATAAATCCTTGGATACTTTGTAGGCATCCACCATGGATGACCACAAAGCATTCCTTGGAAATGCTTTCAAAACATACCTCACAAGGTCGCGATTCTCGACCTTTTCATCAATTGAATGAAGCCCATTGAGGACTTCCTTGAACCGGCTATGGAGCTCACTTACCGACTCATTCTCCTTCATGGAGAGATTTTGGAGTTGATTGAGGAACAAATCCCTCTTGGCAATTCTTGAGTCCCGGGTGCCCTCGTGAAGCTCGATGAGTTTGTTCCACAAGTCCTTCGCACTTGTGAAAGGACCAACCTTGATGAGTTGGTCTTTGTTCATGCCACATTGTAGAGTGACAACCGCCTTCGCGTCGGCTTCACTCTTTCGTGTTTGTTCGGCAGTCCACCGTGAAGACTCGAGTTCTTTACCTTCATCATCCTTAGGAGGGATGAATCCCTCCTTCACCGCGAACCAAGTGTGGATATCCATCTTCAAATAGTATTCCATCTTTGATCTCCAATATTGAAAGTCGGCGCCGTCAAAGAATGGAGGTCGGGTGGTAGAGAAGCCTTCTCTCAAAGCCATCTTGTTGATAACTCTTGGATGTTAAGCCGTGTACAGAGCCCCAAGCTCTGATACCACTTGTTGGAAACGAGATGGCTAGAGAGGGGGCGGGGTGTGAATATAGCCAATCACTTTTCTTTGAAACTTAACAAGTTTCCTGCACTCAACTTATCAGTAGCACAGCGGAAGAAACGAAATGAAGCAGTGCAGTAAATGAAAACAGAAACCGAAAACAAACAACCACAATTAGCAAGGTCGCTAACAAGGAGGGTTTACAAGGTTCGGGGATAACTTGCCCCTACTCCTTGGCGTGCCCTTAAGGTGGGCGATCCCTTGATCGTCGGCAAATCAAGCCCCGGTTATCACCGGATAGAAAGCAACCTCCTTCTCGGTGGAGAAACCTCTCCACAGTGTTTCAATCACAGATAAAGTTTAAGCACAAAGAAACAACTAGAAGGATCTTACTCAAACACTTAGCAAGGACAAGAACACAACAAGCTTCCCTGAACTCCACCCAGTGGCAATCTCACGCAAGAACCCCTCTTCGTGTCTTCCCATTGTCGGACTCCAAGCTCCTTGTTCTCTCCTTCAAGCGCTCAAGTAATGGATGATTGCTTCTCGAAATCAGTGGCTTGCTCAAAGTGATGAAGCTTCAAGAACACAGCAAGCTCGTGATGAAGAACTCAAGGCGCAGCAAGAAGATTAGTTCCAGAACTCTGCTTCCACGAAGCTTGCTTCCGCGCTTTTGATTCTCCACACAGCACCAGGTGACAACATCCTCCATAGCCTCCAGCTGCCAACGCCAGCTACCACTGAGCCCTCTCTGGTCTTCCTGAGATCCCCTCAGCCAAGTCCCAGTCTCGGCTCCAGTCTGCAGCTCGCCCGTTGCAACCTGAAATGGAGAATCGGACAAACCTGCTCCAAGGAAAGCCTCCATTAACCTCTCCTTGAGTGTTTGAATCCTCCCCTGTCACCTGCAGCTTAATCAGGGTGTTAGAGCAGCGTATCACACAATAAATCAAATATCAGATGTAAGTGGCAGCAAATCGGATATGGTCAGACGCGATCAGAGCGTCTGACAGTGCGATTTGAATTAAAGTGATCGGTCACCGGACCGATCCAGGACGTGTGGGTCGGTCACCAGACCGATCCAGTGCTTCACTGGGATTCCCAGCTCTTGCGGCTATATACGCCTGATCGGTCACCGGACCGATCAGAGTGAAGCCTGATCGGTCACCAGACCGATCAGAGTGAAGCCTGATCGGTCACCAGACCGATCAGAGTGAAGCCTGATCGGTCACCGGACCGATCCAGGACTTGATCAGCAAGGGAACTCACTCACCGTCCGCTCCCTGATCGGTCACCAGACCGATCAGGAGCAAGGCAGTGAGGAAGCAGCCTGCTCCCTGATCGGTCACCGGTCCGATCAGGAGCCACACAGTAGGTTCCCAACCTCACTGTGTGCTCCCTGATCGGTTACCAGTCCGATCAGACATCGCTGGATCGGTCACCAGACCGATCCATGAAGGAGCAGCGTGCCAATGTCCCTGATCGGTCACCAGACCGATCCAGGGACTCAAACCTAGCCCTCCAAGCTAGGAATTCATCCACCTTAGCCCTCCAAGCTAAGGATTTTTCCATCTAACCCTCCAAGTTGGGAATTTGCACCTAACCCTCCAAGTTAGAACTTTTCACCTAGCCCTCCAAGCTAGGACTTTTCACCCAACCCTTCCGAGTTAGAACATCATCCAACCTAGCTCTCCAAGCTAGGCACCTGACCCTCCAAGCCAGGACTTTTTCACCTAATTCTCCAGGATGGGAATTTGCACCTAACCCTCCAAGTTAAGACTTTTCACCTAGCCCTCCAAGCTAGGACTTTTCACCCAACCCTTCCGAATTAGGACTTTTCAAATACCTAGCCCTCCAAGCTAGGATTTTTCACACCTAACCCTCCAGGTTAGGATTTTCCAACACCTAGCCTTCTAGACTAGGATTTTCAACACCTAACCCTCCAGGTTAGGATTTTCCAACACCTAGCCCTCCAGACTAGGATTTTCCATACCATGCTGATCCCTGATCAGGACTTAATCATAATCAATAATCATCCACCTAAACTAAAATCGGTGTCAACACCAAAACAATAATCACGGCCAGACTGCATGAACATGCAGCTCATGGGCAGGGCGCCCCCGTGCTCCCGGGCGCCCCCGCTGCTCCCGGGCGCCCCGGATGGTCCGGGCGCCCCCAGGTGAAGCTAACGAGGCAGATCCCATCGAAGCCAACAGATAAGAAGAGACTCGGTCTACCTGGGTGCCCCCAGCGTTGCGGGCGCCCCCGTCAAGATCTGATCCCGAGTTTGAAGGGATCAGAAGCTGACCGAGTGAAAGTCGGATCGACCGACACGTGGGGGGGGGGGGGCGCCCACGACGTTCCGGGCGCCCCCAGGGGCTATAAATAGGCCCTCGACCCCAAGGCTTCGTACAACAATTCATTCAACGCAATCACGCTCTTCTGCTCCTGCGCTCTGCTCCGGAAACCTCCCGACTCAAGACTCAAGCACCGACGACGTCCCGTTGCTCCGAAAATTTAATCTACATCGGACGTCAGTAAAAGAAGAGTTACTTTTAAGTTTACTATACTGCTTTTGTAATATCTCTCTGTAAACGTTTTGCGCACTTATAGAATTGCCCGCAGAAAACGGTCAACGACAGTGGGCTTTTGGAGTAGGAGTCGACCTAGGCTCCGAACCAAGTAAAACTACCTGTGTTCGCGATTGTTTTTATTCCGCTGCGTACTTGCTCTAGTTTTTATCCGAAAAGCGTTTAACGATATTCACCCCCCCTCTATCGTTTCTCTCGATCCAACAATATGTTTAAGATTTTGATTTCACTAAATCAAATCTTATTAAATTAAGAGACAGATTCCCTTAATTCAACCACATATTATTTTCATGAAAATCTTATTTAAGGAAATATACTCTATAGGAAACAATTTTCCTAATTAATTTTGGAGACAATAATATGTAAGAGCATCACCTCATAAATCAAATAAGAAAATTATCGTTTGAGAATTACCTCAAAAATTTCCAAGATTTGATCACATATTTTATTTATGGAAAATTAATATAAATAACTTAATTTGGATGGCTCCCCAAGGCTCAATCCAAAATAAGAATTTATTAATAATATAATTTGGACGGCTCCCCGAGGCTGAATCCAAATTAAACATTTGACAGCTTAAATTTAATTTAGGAAATTTAATTATAACAACTAACTTTAAATTGGACGGCTCCCTGAGGCTCAATCCAAAATAAAGAATTTTGTAAATAATTTAATTTCCAATTATGAATTTAAATGCTAATTAATATTCCCATAATTTGTCTAGACTTTCTTGAAAGAAAGTGCCCAAAATTGTGAGCTTTCCATAAATGGAAAGTTTCCAAAAATAAAAAAATTTAGAATAATTGTAAGTTTCTAGTACAATGAAAACTTACGTATTTCTAAAATTTGAAAATTTTCAAAATAGGAAATTTCCAAAATTGGAAAACAAAAATGGAACGTTTTCACAATTATCATAAGATTTCAGAAACAGAGGTATTTCAAAAGTTTGCGAAATTTCATGAGGATTTCCAAATATTGAAATTCCTAAATCGGAAATTTACCATAATTGGAAAGTTTCCATAATTGGAAAATTTTCCAAAATTGAGATCATGACAAAGTTTTCCGCAAAACAATTATATGATTATGTCGAACACTAACCGGCTCTGATACCACTGTTGGGACCGGGTGCATGTTGACATGGATGCGGGTTCATAATTTTAAAATTAATTACGTGCAGCGGAAGATTTAGCATAAATAATTTCTCAGATTATTTAACCACACATCTAAGCATGCAACTTTATCTAGTGTAGACATGATCATATATTTAAAATTTTGCAGAAACGTAAACTAATTTACTTATTACCTCGCGTAACTCGAAGGAAGGGACGAGATCCAACCGTAAGCGTCCCTCGGAAGCTCCGCCTCTATTCGCGTCCACGCCGAGTATCTTCGGGATGACTTCGCAAAACCACGAGTTTCGTGTTCTCGAGAACTACTAGATTCTCCGAGAACGCGACAAGAAAAACCAAGAGAGAAATAATCACATCGGAAAAACTCACTACCAAGGTTGGCCGGAATCACAATTCCGGCGAGAAGGAGGAAGATGACTTGCGCCCAATCCAAGGTGATGATGGCCGGAGAGGAAGATCGTCCCAACGGAAGAACTTCGTCGCCTCGGTGCTTCTCCTTGTGCTCACGGCAAGAAGAATGGAGAAGAACCTTGTGGTCAGCCAAGAGGAAGAAGGGAGGAGAGGGAGAGAGCCCAGACAAGAATACTTGGATGGATCATCTTTCATGGCACCCCTTGGGTCCTTTATATAGGGAGCTCCTCCTCAATCAAACCTCTCAATTTTGGCATAATTTTTATATCAAACCATAATTGATTTTTGTCTCATGATTAAAATCAAATATTAATTCATGATAAAAAAAAACAATCAAGCCTTTTAATTTTGGCATAATTTTTATATCAAACCATAATTGATTTTTGTCTCATGATTAAAATCAAATTTTAATTCATGATAAAAATCAATCAAGCCTCTTCCATCTTATGGAATAAATCTCCAATCAATCCATGATTGATTAAAACAAAACAAAAGAGAAGGAGAGAGAGAGGGCCGGCCAAACCAAGGAGAATATTCTCCTTGGCCGGCCCATCTTGGTTCAAATAAATTACGGGCCAAAATTTACACACAAGAGAATTCAACTCAAGTGATCGGCCAAGTTTTCATCCAAACCATAGGTCCATGGTTCAAAACCCACCAATGGATTAAATTTTGTCATCTTTGATTTATTATAAATTTTTATAAAACAAACCAACTCTTTGGTTTATTTTAATTCAAATAATCCCATGGATTATTTTAAGCTTATAATAAAACATACCACCTTGGATCAAATCCCTTAATGAATTAAACTTATTTAATTCACCCATTAAATCTTTAAAGACTTAGCCATTTTATGCTTCCGACGCGTCTGAAATAAATTCAGTTTTGACTAATCCTTTGGCTCAACCAAACTTAATCTTTCTTGATTGGAAAATCCAATTTTCAACTCGTTTTAAATCCCTCGGATTACTCGTAGTGCGTGTGACTAAATAGGCTTTCGATTTATGTTGGTCGTCTATAATTAATCAATTAATTATAGAACGATCATGAGTGACACCTAGTAGTACATCATGATCCCCAATTAATCGAAAGATCAACGGTTGACCTCAGAAACAATTCTGAAACCCTTCAGCAGCTATAATAAATCGTGTCCCATTCCCTTCACCATCTTATACCCACTTGGTTCAGGACATGGTCTATGTGTGTCAGTCCCCACTAGGCTGACTACGTCACACCTAGCCCAAGAAATTTTCTCGTCCTACGGATTCTAATTACTCTCATGTATTTAAGAGATTCATACTCTGGCCAGAGGCTTCGAGTAACAATCCGATGATAGGCCTCGAGTATACATCTCCTTGCAAGGAGTGGTGAATCCTTTGTACGTTGTTCAAACATCTTCGGGCACTTCGGCTTATACCCAATCATCCTGGGTCGACACCTCCTTGGAGACGCTTGCTTAAGATGTCAAAGTATAAGTCTCCATGACCAAGATGACTTGAACACCGTAAGTGAAAGGAACATCACACTTAAGCTGCAGTAAGAACTTCACTGACATATCTATATATAGACTACCATATGAAGTTTTACAACCAGTCACTCCAATGAACTAGTTCCCTTAACTAGCATTCATGTTTATCTCCGGACATCTCAATGTCACCAGCCAGTGAGAATTAGCTGATTAGAGAATAACCCATGCTAGTCTCAACAGAATTGATAGTGTCCGTATTTATCAATTCATCGACTAGGGACAATTTCAATACTTCACAATTGCACATGTAGAGATAATCACTAGTTGTGAATTCATCACAAATTCTCTCATGCTGTGAATTGTATTGCGGACATTCAGTAAATGAGTTTAAGATCTCAATCAAATACACAAACATGTATACTCAAATAGTGAATATTCATTTATTAGAATAAATGATTACAATCATAAGGCGATTGTCTTAGGACACTTCTCTCATATCACTAACAAACTCCCACTTGGCCTAATGTCAATCGCCATGGTACCCAATACCACAGGCTCTAACATGACCGTCAAACTTACTTTGAGGCAAGGCCTTAGTTAAAGGATCCGCTAAATTCCTTTCAGTGGGAATTTTCTCAATTTGTATGTCATTCCTACTTATAATCTCTCTGATCAGATGATAGCGGCGAAGCACATGTTTGTATCGCTGATGAGACCATGGTTCCTTTGCTTGTGCAATAGCTCCATTGTTGTCGCAGTAAACCGATATTGCTTCATCAATGGTTGGAACCACACCAAGTTCTGAGAGAAACTTTTTGATCCAGACTGCTTCCTTTACTGCTTCCGAAGATGCAATATATTCCGCTTCCGTGGTAGAATCCGCTACGGTGTCTTGCTTGGAACTCTTCCTACTTATTGCGCCTCCATTCAAAATAAATACGTATCCGGACTGAGATTTGGAGTCATCCTTATCTGTCTGGAAACTGGTATCTGTATACCCACGTATTACCATATCACCTTCTCCATATATTAGGAACACATCCTTAGTGTTTCTTAAGTAGTTGAGGATTGTCTTGACAGCCGCCCAATGATCCATTCCTGGATCAAACTGGTATCTGCTTGTGATGCTCAGAGCATACGATACATCGGGCCTAGTACATAACATAGCATACATGATAGATCCTATCGCGGATGCATAAGGAATCTTATTCATGCAAATCCTCTCGTCTTCTGTGTGCGGACACATAGACTTCGAAAGGTTGATCCCATGCCTGATGGGAAGGTAACCTTTCTTGGATTCTGATATGCTAAACCTTTCTAGCACTCGGTCTATATATGTAGACTGCGAAAGACCAAGCAACAGTTTTGATCTATCTCTATAGATTCTAATCCTAAGGATATAGGTTGCTTCTCCATAAGTAATATGGACAACCAAATTTTTGGACAACCAAATTTTAACTGACTGTAAGACTGATATATCGTTTCCTATAAGTAATATGTCATCGACATATAACACTAGGAATACGACTGCACTCCCACTAACCTTCTTGTACACACAAGGTTCGTCAGGATTTTGTGAGAAATCAAACTATTTGATTGTCTCATCAAAATGGATGTTCCAGCTCCTGGATGCTTGCTTTAGTCCATATATGGATCGTCGAAGCTTGCATACTTTGGTTTTATTAACCGATGTGAAACCTTCAGGTCCATGTCGATTTTCTTCTTGAAAACCCACTTGCACCCTATGCGCTTAATCCCTTCAGGTGGGTTAACCAAGTCCCATACTTGATTTTTGTACATGGAATCCATTTCCGACTGCATGGCTTCAAGCCATTTATCCCTTTCTGAATTTTTCAGAACATCTTCATAACTGATAGGTTCGTCATCGTTAATGAGTAACACGTCGTTCGATTCACTTATGAGAAATCCGTATCTCTCTGGAATATTGCGTGTCCTATCAGACCTACGAAGAAGTGGTGTTGTTTTAGGTTCAACTGATAGCTCATCATTATGAGTTATTGGTTGTGGGTCTAGACTAGGTGTCTCTGTAATGTCTATTGGAGTTTCTTGAACTTCTTTAAGTTCAATGTTACTCCCACTGTTTTCTTGTAAAAGAAATTCTTTTTATAGAAATACAGCATGCCTTGAAACAAACACCTTTTGTTCTAAGGGATGATAGAATTGATAACCCTTCGTTTCCTTAGGGTATCTAATAAATAGACATTTATCAGACTTAGCATCCAATTTGTCTGATACAGTCCGCTTTACATAAGCAGGACAACCCCATATCTTTAGGTGAGATAAATGAGGTTTGTTATTATTCCACGTCTCATATGGAGTAGTAGAGACTACCTTGGTCGGGACTCTGTTTAGCAAGTAAATAGCTGTCTTAAGCGCATAGCCCCAAAAGGATTTTGGAAGAGTTGCATGATTCATCATAGATCTAACCATGTCCATCAAGGTTCGGTTACGCCTCTCAGATACACCATTATGTTGTGGTGTATATGGCGGAGTCCATTGAGACAATATCCCATTGTCCCTAAGATAATCTTGAAACTCTTGACTTAAGTATTCACCACCCCGATCGGATCGAAGTATCTTAATACTTTTGCCAAGCTGTTTCTCTACTTCACTTCTGAACTCTTTGAATTTCTCAAAAGCTTCAGATTTGTGTTTCATTAAGAACACATACCTGAATCGTGAGTGATCATCGATAAAGGTAATGAAGTAGCTATAACCTCCTTGTGCAAGAGTTGACATTGGTCCACATACATCAGTATGTATTAGACCAAGCAATTCTCCCACTGGTTTACCTTTTCCGGAAAAGGGTAATTTGGCCATCTTGCCTTTTAAGCATGATTCGCATGTATCAAATGAACCGGGTTTAAATGATTCCAGAATTCCACATCGGTGTAATTTGGTCATGTGTTTCTTACTTACATGGCCAAGACGACAATGCCACGTATAGGAGTCTATTTGATTATCTATTCGAGCACGTTTGTTGCTAACTTCGATATTGAAAACGTCACCGGATAAATCTAACGTGTAGATACCATTGCATAAAGTTTCGATCCCATAAGGAACACCATTTAAAATTATGTAACAACAATTGTTACTAAAAGTTAAATGGTAACCCTTTTCATTCAGGCACGAAATAGATACAATGTTCTTTATTAACGAAGGAAAAAATAACAATTATCCAATTCTATGACAAGTCCAGTAGGGAGCATTAGCAAATATGTTCCGATGGCAATAGCAGCAATCTTTGCTCCATTTCCAACTCGCAAATTCGCTTCTCCTTTGACGAGTCTTCTTCTATTCCTTAGCCCCTGTATGTCATTACATATATGTGAGCTACACCCAGTATCAAGTACCCAGGTGTATGAGGAAATAGAGTGACATTCAATAACAAAGATGCCTGAAGAGGATGGGGCATCAGATGCCTTCTTCTTCAAGGACTCAAGATAAACCTTGCAGTTTCTTCGCCAGTGGCCCTCCTTGCCACAGTGATGGCAAGTGCCTTTTGGTGCCTTTTCAATCCTTTTAGCCTTAGTTAACTTATTGGTGTCCAAAATGGAACGCAAATTCAGAGAAGACATGATCAGGTGATTATCCTAGAAATACAAATTGAGGTTATGTGATGAGAATGATAAATAATGCATCAATATACATTAATTAAATCCTATTTATTTTTCGAATTGAATAACCCTTTTTATCAATTCGGGAGATCGTAGGAACATCTCCAAATAGGTTGATATCCAATTATAGATAAGAACAACCATGACTGGAGTCTATCAAGTTATTCTTAGCTATGAAGGTAGGTAATTATACCGATTACATATTACACATATGTAACTATCACATTATGCTATCAACTAATTGAATGTTTGCATATATCATTGGGTTGTTAACTCATTAACGAGTATGCAACAATATACATAGCACCCAACTGCACCTCTCTTCACATCGACCTTGGTTGTGGCACAACAAATCGATGCTCCAAGCTTAAGGCTGACCCATTAATCAAGAAATAGTTTTAATATGGTTGGAGCTCATTCAACCGTTTAGTCAGGCTTAGATGTGTCCAACAACCAAAACTAAGGATTGACCTCTGACTCCAACTATATTATGTAACGCCCCGAAATTTCCCATATGAAATATGGTGAAATTCATGAAATAGTATCATGAAATATTATGAAATATTATGAATTCATAAATATGAAATATTATGGAATTCATGAAATAGTATCATGAAATATTATGAATTCATAAATATGAAATATTATGGAATTCATGAAATAGTATCATGAAGTATTATGAAATATTATGAATTCATAATTATGGAATTCATGAAATAGTATCATGAAATATTATGAAATATTATGAATTCATAAATATGAAATATTATGGAATTCATGAAATAGTATCATGAAATATTATGAAATATTATGAATTCATAAATATGAAATATTATGGAATTCATGAAATAGTATCATGAAATATTATGAAATCATAAATATGAAATATTATGGAATTCATGAAATATTATCATGAAATATTATGAAATATATGAATTCATGGAATATAATTAATATTATGAAATTTCATGATGGGCTTGGCTTAATGGGCTTGGATTAGTGCAAAATGTGATAAAAAGGAAATATAGAAGGGAGGAAGCAGGGATTGAACCTTGAACCTCCTAGTTGCACTCTCCATGTCTTAACCAATGAACCAAGCAATATTTCATGTAGAAGGAATAAGGAACATGCTTGTTAAGTGAGTAGGAATGAAGAGACATGTCTTTTCATGAGAGAAGTATAAATAAGGGAAGTTGGAATAACTTCCTTTTTCTTCTCTTCTTCTTTCTCACTTCTTCCCACCGAAACCTCCTTCTTCCCCTTCTCTTCTTCCATTTTCGAAAACCTCATCCAAGGGTTCTAACCCTAGGGCAATTGCAAGGAGGGAAGCCAAGTGTCTTTGCCTTCTACCAAGACCAAGGAGTCTTAGAGGAAAATTTGAAGAAAAAGGCTTTCACATACCCTTCAAGTGTAGGGTACCCTACGATTTAAAGAAGATTAAATTCCAGCGCTAGGATGTAAGTATCCCCTCGCCTGCAGTGTAATAGTTCTTGAATGTGGTATCCTTTAACATGTTGTAAACAAAAACCTAGGGTTTTTGTTCTTGTATGTTTCGGCCACCCCCCTTAGGGGAAGGCCTTGTTTTCTTTTGTTACATGATTAGACCCTTGATACTTAGGGAATATGTGTATATTGATTTCCTTCATGATAGTTGAACAAAAGGGAAGAAGAACTAGGGTTTTGGTTCTTGTAAGATTCGGCCACCCCCTTAGGGGAAGGCCTTGTTCTCTTTTGTTACATAATTAGACCCTTGGAACTTAGGATATATGTATATGTGTGGTTTATGCAAATGTTGTGAACAAAACCTAGGGTTACACCCTTGTGTAGGTTTCGGCCAACACCCAAGAAGGGACCTTGGTTACCCCTTGATGCATGTGAAGACCCCTTGGAATTTAGAGTATACCTATATGTTGTGTCCCTACATTTTTGTGATAGCAAAACCTAGGGTTTTGAACTTGGATGGGTTTCGGCCAAGGCTTAGAAAAAGGGGTTAGTGAGGGTTGAATTATCCTACAATATATCCATGTTTAAGATAAGTATACAAGGTGTTTGAATAAATGTATGTGTGAATGATTAATGCAAAAGTCCTAATATTTCCCTACTCTTGATGTTTCGGCCAACCCACTAGGACTAGGGTTTGTAAAGGTCAAACTACCCTATGATATATGTTTATGGTTGGGGATGATCATATGTATATGTATGTGGTGTTAAATGGAATGGTTGATAAGGAAACCTTAATTGTTAGCATGCTTTGATATGTTTATGTATGAGGTGTTTAAATGAGATGTCTGATTGAAATCTTAATTGATAGCATGCTACCACTTTCTACGATATGAGTATGACCTATGTGACCAAAGCTCGTCAGGTCTAAGGTAGGGTAAGTGGTTGAAATATGATGCATGATGAAATATGATGAACATGTATGAAATATGATGAATATATGAACATGTATGACATATGATGCATGTATGAACATGTATGAAATATGATGAATATATGAACATGTATGAAATATGATGTATGTATGAGCATACCTTATGCCCATGGGGTACATTTATGAAATTGCATGTGATATGTTAAAATGCTTAAATGGATACTCAAATAAGTATGGGATCAAGAGCACCCCTTATGTTGTGTGGTGTGTCCCTACGGGATCATGAGCACCCTTGAAGAGTGGTGTGTCCCATAAGAGTGAATATGGAGTATTCCTTAGCATATATGTAAAAGCATGATAAGTATTTTACTTTTAAGTTGTGTACCCGACTCGTAAGGGGGTCGTTAAATAAATCCGGGGTGCATGTTAACGTGGCTCCGGTAGGACGGAAGGGTCCTGCTCTAATGACTTGGTGGCTCGCTACCCCAATTCATTAGGGAACGCGCAATAGTTTCCACGCGATAGTTGGTACACAACAGGGCCCAATATGATATGGATGTATTTTTAAGTAATACCATTATGGAATTGTTTTGAAAACATTCATTGAAAACATTTGTTATATGTGAAGAGTATGCTTATGGTACTTGATACTGCATGCTTAGAAACTTAGATGTTTGATATGCTTTGATGAACTTATACTTATGATTAATTATGTGTACATGTTATATTCTTTCGCACGGATTTTGCGAGTAGGACAGGATCCTTACTAAGCATTGTGCTTACTAGTTTATGTGTTGTCTTATGCTGCAGATAACACTTAAATGGAAGGAAGAGGCAGGAGGCTGAAGATGTGTGGGGTGGTGGCTCGGGAAGAAAGATTTCTATATCTACATATTTATGCTTATGTTATGCTCCTTGACAATGAATGATAGTGATTAGGATTGATATTGCATGATAATAGTTACACTTGGAATTTTCATATACTTGATTTATTGGATTATATTATGGTGTGAAATAATATGTGAACCTATCATGTTATATAATGTCACTTGCTAATTTTTGCAAGCATGCTTAGTACCTAGTTCTCTTAAGCCCTTGCATTGTTGTTTTAATGTCATGCTAGGAGATAGAAATAGAAAAAAAAATATTACTATATGATTGAATGTACGTAACCCCGCCTTGAGGATAGATATAAGGGCGGGCGTTACATATTAATCATAAACTAATTCCATGGTTTGAACATGTTGAGGTTCAAGCCGGGAATGGATGTGTCCATTGATAAGCACCATTTTATTGATTATTTTAAGTGCTAAAATCCATGTTTGATCCATGTTTTTATTGTTTAATTGTGATTTTACCCTAGGTTTTAGGATTTTCTATTATTTTGGACTTAATTGCAAAATTATATATTTTTGAATTATTTGGCCACTAATTTTCTGATATATTTTTGTAGGCATGAAAGGATCCTGGACCTAGGGTATACTGGGTCAAACTTGAGTCGGATGTGAACCGGATCGAATTATCAAGCCTACGATTAATCCGGGCCGTCCGATTCAAGAGCGGCTAGATCTGAGCCATCCGGGACGATCTGAAGCAATCCGAGCTAGGGTTAGGGTTGATCAAGCTCTATGATCACGATCTGAAGGTTTCATCCCAATCAGAGCTAGATCAACCGTTGGATCAAGCAAGGAGGGCTCTAGAGCGTCCAATCACAGATAGAGTTGATCTGGACCATCCGTTGCATATCTGGAGGATCCGAGCTACCACAAGGCAGATCCTGACCCCAGATCATCATCATAAAAGTTTGGGTCAGATCAGATGAAGATCAACCGTTGGATTTCTCAAATTAATCACAGCCGTCCATTATCTCCTATTTAATCAGAAACGCTGCTCACCTTCTCCTCGTCGCGTCTCCGCCGCTACAGTAGCCTTCACCGTTTCTTCTTCGTTTTCCAGTCGATTTTCTCCATTTCCGGGGCGCGACCCCTCGATTCTTCATCAAGATCATCTTCTGGAGCTTTGGAGGTCAGTTTGATTGGAGAATTAAGCTCGAATTCATTCCGGACAGAGTTATTTGAGGGTTTCGGTGGCTCTGTGGTCCGAACACTGAGATCTTCGCCACAGTCCATTTCCGACGATCTGAGGCACTTGTAGGGGTTCTCAAGTGACCTCAGGTTGTTCCCAAATCACCATCGCAGCTCCACAAACGAAGATCGAAGCGTTTGGATTGGAAATTCCCAGCTTGCGCAGTTTGAGCAGAGTTCACTAATCCAATCTGATTTCCACTGATTTGCTGCGCTTAGGGGTTCGAGGCCAGCTCTTGCTTGACGACCAAGAAGAATTTGAACTTAGGGAGAGTTGAGGAGTAGTTTAATTGGTTTAAATTCATGTTTCGTAGCTGTAGTTTCATTTCTGCAATGTCTCGTTACTGAATTTTCTGTTTCATTAGCTGTAATTTCGGTTCTTGGTTGTTTTGCTTAAGTTAGGTTTATTTTCTGCAAGTATAACAGTTAGGAAACTTGTTTAGTGGACCATTGCTTTTAATTCTAGTTTAATTCATGCTTAGTTGTAGCGTATCAGTTTTGTATCCCTGATTTTCAGCTGCGTATCAAGCTATTTCTGTATTTTCCTTGTAGTTTCTGATACAATTTGTTAAGTTCTGCATTCGAGCTAGGTAGATGTTGGTTTAGTTAGCATAGAACTTAGCATTAGTTGCTTGCAATTTAGTTTCATGTTTTTAGCTCAGCTTGTGCCGTATCAAATTCCAGTTCATTGTCCCTGTTTTCGTTTCATGTTTCTGCTCATTCTTTGTTTCTGAACTCTGTAATCATTTCTGAATTCACTGATTTTGTATCAAGTGAATTCAGAAACTGTCATCTCCATTCGCAATGAATTTGTTTCAGTTTTAAGCAGTTCATTCCTGCACATGCCGCACATTCTGAATAACTTCGATTGCTGCAATTCAGTTTCAACTTATGCCATTCAGAATTAACTCCTGCAATTCTGAGTTATTTCAGCAAAATTAGTCATCAGTCTCTGAAGTTTATATCAAGAGAACTTGGAATCTTCTCAACCTTTCTGAACATGAAGTTTTTGCAATTAAACTCAGCTAACGAACTGACATAAGAAATAAATTGATTTCTGAACTTTCTGATTTCATCACTACTGAATTCATGTCTTAGTTTTGATGTCCTTCATTGACTTGTGCTTAGCACTTTTCGAATGGGTTGTCTTCCAAGTTGTATCAACCAAATTCAATTCTGAAATGTCAAGTCACAGTTCTGCATTTGGCAGCAGCTCTTGGCACATGAACACCTCCTTGAATATCAAGTTGCTTCATCCTTTTCACTATGTTTCAAGTGAAATCCTAGCATTAGTTTGAGCCAAGTTGAATGTAAATTTTAATGTGTATTTGAGCTTGAAATCAGCTTCCTGCGTAGTCAGCTCAGTTTTAAATTGGAATCTCACAATTTCAGCAAGTTAAGCTTGAAATTTCTGCACTTGGGTCAAGGGAAATCTTGGCACGGTTTCGTATCAATTTGGTTTTGGATTGTTCGCATTTGGTTTGTCACAAGTTTGAATTTGTTGCTTCATTGCTTAGCATTTGTGTTACACATGAAATTAGAATCGTTTTCTAGAAATTTGGTAAGTATCTTTAGTTGATTAAGTGGTCTAGTGGCTGAGTAATCACTTGCCATCAATTGTTTAATTCTTTGTTTGGTTGACTTCCATTTTCATTGAGTTTTCCTTTCAGACTGAAACAGAACCCAAAAATCTTTATTTGAAACCCGAAATTCACAAACGACACCTAAATACAAGCGCGAATCAAACAACTTCAATTAGCCCCGAGAAAAATACGACCTGTGGCCCCTTTACTACGCTTTTCTATTTTGATTGCAAAAAGGGTTTCCAGCTTTCATTCATTTTATAAATATTTAAATTTGATGAGCCCATACATTTCGTGACAAATTAATTAGTAGATTTGGGCCCGTCAAATTTTTGGCGCCGTTGCCGGGGAAGCAACTAGTTGATTTGTTTGATTTTTGCTTGTATGATTCTTTAGACATATCATTAGGTTCTATTTTTTTGTTGCTTATTCTTTTGTATACGGGTACTGCTATTTTTTCTTGTTTGTTTTGTGACAAGGCTGCAAGATTAAAATGTGGTCATCAGAGTTTCAGCCTTTCAACCAATTTCAACAACCTTGCAACCAAACTTTTCAGCAACCCAATCAATTTTTTCAGCCACCATTACAACAATACGAGCAACCACAGCAAGATTTCCAACAATTTCAGCCAAATTCCAGCAATTTCCAGAATTTACAGAATTTTCAGAACGGGCAGCCACCATTTCAGAATTTTCAGCCCAGTTTTCAGCAATTTCAGCCCAATTTTCAGCAACCATTTCAGCATTTTGAACCACAAATTCAGCATGGGCAGCCACCATTTCATAATTTCCAACAACAAAACCATAATTTCCAGCCCACTCAAATTCAGTATTCACCACCACAATTTCAACCTCAGATTCAAGATTTCCAGGGCTACCATTCTCAGCTAGTTCAACCATCCTTTCAACCACAATTTCAACATTTTCAGCAAGGTTTTCAAAATTTTCAGCAAGACACTCAGAATTTTCAGCCCCTCCCATTTCAGCAGTTTAATCAAGGAGGTTTTGAGGATCCTGATTGGGATGAGGCTCAACAACAAAGAATGATGGAGATGTTGCAACAAGTTCAACAATTACAGCAGCAAAATTTCCAACAAGTCCTACAACATCAGCAAATTTTACAACAACAACGGCAAGGCATCGAACAACGCCTTGCACAATTAGTTGATCAATGGAATCAAATACAAGCTCAAAGATTAGAACAATCAGAGGATTCTATAGGTGTAGGGGATTGCACAGAGCCCCAGGAACCACCTATATTGATTGATGCATCAGAAAATTCAGAGGATAGGATTGAGAGTGTAGGGGATTGCACAGAGCCCCAAGAATCACCCATTCCTATTTCACAGGACCATTCTCATCTTTTATTTGTGATTATAGTATTATTGAAGGTCCTAATTTTTCTAATTTGGTTGATACAGGAAGGTTGAGGGAGATGATTCCATAGGTGTAGGGGATTGCACTAAGCCCCAGGGACCACCACAATTACCAGAAAGTGTAGGGACTTGCATGGTGGAAGCAAGAACCCAAGGATCACCTGTTGTAGTTAACTGTCCACCAGAACTTGAACCTGAAGAGGAGCTCGAACATGACCAGGAGGAGAACACGGATACATCTACTTTTGTAGAATCTCCAGGTACTTCTCAGCACGATCAGGTAAATTCTCCTCCTAATTTTTCTGAAATTTGTAATGAGGTACCTCAAACTGATCTTATTGTTTGTGATATACTTAGGGATACATTTCTTGTAGAAAATAATTGTGAAAAATTCCTAGAGGTACCTAGTGTAGAAATTGTTGAAAATGAAGCATGTGGTGTTACATTAGATGCAAATGCTGAGTGTGAAAATTTTTTAGGGGTGCCTAGACTTGATGTTGATTTTTGTGATGAATCTCTTGATATATCTTATTCTGGAAATAATTTTGATAAATTTATTGAGGCACCTAGAATTGATTTCATGGCTGTGATACTTTGCTTGATTTACCTTGAAAATAATTGTGAAATTTTTATTGAAGTGCCAAGATTGATTTTATTATCTGTGATACATTATTTGATACATCCTTGGTAGAAAATAATTGTGAAAAATTTATTGAGACACCAAGAATTGATTTCATTGAACATGATGCAGATTTGGATTCATTTCATGCAGATACTTATATCATTTTATTTCTTTCTGACCCTGCACGCTTGAGAAAGGTATTACACTGTTTTGCAGGGTCCAGAAGACTCCAGGAGTGGGTGCTCCAACTGAACAGACTTCAGCCTCCTGGAAGGACTTCTGAAGGGCATCAAGAAGGAGGAGATGATCTGACTTTAATTAAAGCACTCCATCCTTGAATGGCTCTTGAACCTGAATCGACTTAGGCCACCAGAGCAAATTTTTGTAAAGTTTAAGTGTGGGGGAGTCCCACATCTTTCAGCCACCCAGACACCTCCACTACCACGTTGGAGGCTTCTTCTGGATAGACTCCGTCCACCAGAAATAAAGGGGAGATTTTTCTTGCTTGTATTTTCTTTTATTGTATTTTTCATTTTCATGCTTCTAGAATTAGAATTTTCCTTTGAACTGAGTCCTTGTAAATAAATGCATGTTATTTCTTTTGTCACTTTTTCTTGCATGAGTAGAAATAAAAGTATCCCTTAGGTATTCTCCATAGCATTTTAGAGTCTTTTGAAAATAAATTAAATTTGGTTGTTAAAACTTAGGATTTGAGTTCATGGATGAATTCTTGGATGCTTGAGTACTACTTTGCTTTAGATTCTTAATTGAGGACTTGGGATGAATTATTTTTACCTAGTGAGATTAGCCTTATTTGTGATACACACATGTTATTGAACTCTAGAACTTGCTTAGGTTCTTTCAAAACCATATTTCAATGGTTGGATCACATCTATAGAGACTAATCATTTTGTTTACTTCTCTACATCCATTTGGGAAAAATCATATTTATCCTATTTGTTTTTCCTTATTCCTAATTCTAACCCTCATTTTTCTATGGATTTGTTGCTTGGGATGTTTTCTTGATGCTATTTTGCCCGAGACGGACAAAGAATTAAGTGTGGGGGAGTGATTAGTGATTTGGAATCAATTTGTATCAAAAGAGGCAATTCATGTCAACGAAATTTTTTTTTTTTTTTTTGCATATTCATGTGCCAAATTGAGTGAGTTTGGTGCCGAAAATGAGCAAGAGGATGGAAGCAAATGGAGGCATCTAGATTCTACTGATTATAAATTGAAGATCCAAGTTTACATGGCCAAGCTCAAATTGGTTGATGAAGAAGAAAAGAAGAAAATTCTGTGCCAAGGATCAAGTGGCACGCAACCATTCAATTTAAGCCAAAATTCTGCACCAAGAAGGATAACTTGAGTCGAAAGAGGCTTGTATCAAGAATTTGGGAAGTTGAGATCAGCAACCTTTTGTATGAATGTCGGAGTGCAGCTGTTCTTTGCAGAAAAGTCAGAAAGTTGAAGACAAATTTAGCCCCAAAGCTGTTTTGGACAGAAATATGGGCAGAAATTGTTTACCATATCATACAAGGAAGTTTTGTACCAACTTCTAGCTGAATTCCTGCTTCCTAATCCAGCAATGTGTAGCTGAATTTAACCTTGAGAGGGAGCAGCTTACAAGTGGCAGAAACTGAAGAAATCAGAACATAAGGAAAGAAAAGAATTTTGCAATGCAGTTTTCGAAACTTGACTTGCTACTCAGCTCATTTCGAGTGGAACACCTAAACTTCCACTATCATTAGATGCAAGTCCTAATTGATACTAATTGTTGGAGAACTCAGAGAATATGAAACGCAGCAAGAGCTGGACAGATCTGAAAACACAGAAAAACTGCCGTGCCAAGCTCAAGTGTGCAGAAATTGGTTAACTTGAAGCTGAAATTACTGCCAATGCTAGAAATGAAGACAATCTGGATTGAATTCTGGAAATGAGGCTGAGTGAAGACTGATACAAGCTGAGAAAAATCTGGAACAGGGCAGAAGATTTGTGCCAAAAACAGAGAAAAGAAAAAAATCTGCTGGGCAGTGCAGGGATTGAAATGCAAATGAATTGAGTTGGAACTAATGTGGCTGCTGCAAAGGATGCTAAAAAGGACTCAAAACAAACCCACTCGAAGCCCAAGAGGTTTTGGAGAACAGCAAGTGATATTTAAGCTGAGAATTCAGTTATGGAAAGAGGAAAACCAATGGAAATGCTATGAAGGCAGCTTGTACCAACTTGCAACTTAATTGAGTTTTTGAAGCGATAAATCAAGGCAGTAGGTGTAGGAATGTATCTGAAATTGTTAGGCACCTACACTATTGATCAAAGCCGAAAGAGATGTAGTTGATTGGATTTTTTCAGTGCAAGAACAGAAAAAGAAAGAAAATGTGCAGAAAGTAAATGGCACACAGCTGGGATCAACCTTTTCATCTCAATTTGATGCTAACTGCCCCCAGAAAAATGCAGAAGTTTGCAAGGTATAAGAAGAACCAATGGATGCTAGAATCTGATGCAAGAAGATGCAAGAAAAAATTCGAAACAAGGGCTGATCAGAATAGAAAGTGAATAGGCTGAAATTGAACTTGTTGATCAAATTTTCGAGTGGAATTCTTCAAGTGCTAAATTATTTTTAGATGCCAACTGATATGAAGAAATTGGAGTTTTGCAAGATTTGAAAGGCTCCATTAGAAGATGAAAAGCAGGAAACAAAGAAGAGAAAAGGGGAAAGCAGTTTGAAAGAAAAAAAAAAGACACAAAGTTGGTACAAAAATTGGAATTTTGGCTCCATGAGATCATTGAAGAATTTTCCATCCGAATCAAAAGCTTGATGTCATGTCATTTCTGACCTTGCTAGAAGATAAGAGAAGAAAAGAAAAATCAGAAAAGACAAGGAAGAAACAAAGTTGGCACGAAATTGGAAAAAATGGCATAAGGAAATCAAAGAAGAGGCTTTTCATCCAAAACAAAGGCCATTCCTTAAATCTGACTTTACCACACTTTGGAATTCAATAGGGGACTGATAAGAGAAGCAAAGAGCATTGGAAACATCCTCAAGCACTCAAGTCTTCCACTTCACCAATGTTTCCATTTTCTTAGTTTTTATTTCACTCCTTACCATTTTCTATGTTTTTCTTTGTTTTTATAGATGTTGATCCTAATCATGATAAATGGTAGAGAGTAGATAATAAGCAAGCCTATGGTAGTGCAAGAAGCATGTGTGTTTGAGTGAGCTCCACTTCCATCATCAACTTAGAACTTAGGAGAGAGCCACCAAATTTTCCTTGAAAGGCTAGAGATTTAAATTCATCTCAATGATTCATGAGGGATGAAAAGGCTAAGTTGTTGATTTAAGGACAAGATATGAATCCATAGAGCTTAGATTTATGAGAATTGACAACCCTAGGTAATTTCTTTTCATTTGTTTCTAATTATGCTTAAGAAAATCTAGGGGATACTTATTTAGTTGTTTCGCGAGACGCTCAAGGTTAAGTGTGGGGGAGTTGATAAGCACCATTTTATTGATTATTTTAAGTGCTAAAATCCATGTTTGATCCATGTTTTTATTGTTTAATTGTGATTTTACCCTAGGTTTTAGGATTTTCTATTATTTTGGACTTAATTGCAAAATTATATATTTTTGAATTATTTGGCCACTAATTTTCTGATATATTTTTGTAGGCATGAAAGGATCCTGGACCTAGGGTATACTGGGTCAAACTTGAGTCGGATGTGAACCGGATCGAATTATCAAGCCTACGATTAATCCGGGCCGTCCGATTCAAGAGCGGCTAGATCTGAGCCATCCGGGACGATCTGAAGCAATCCGAGCTAGGGTTAGGGTTGATCAAGCTCTATGATCAAGATCTGAAGGTTTCATCCCAATCAGAGCTAGATTAACCGTTGGATCAAGCAAGGAGGGCTCTAGAGCGTCCAATCACAGATAGAGTTGATCTAGACCATCCGTTGCATATCTGGAGGATCCGAGCTACCACAAGGCAGATCCTGACCCCAGATCATCATCATAAAAGTTTGGGTCAGATCAGATGAAGATCAACCGTTGGATTTCTCAAATTAATCACAGCCGTCCATTATCTCCTATTTAATCAGAAACGCTGCTCACCTTCTCCTCGTCGCGTCTCCGCCGCTACAGTAGCCTTCACCGTTTCTTCTTCGTTTTCCAGTCGATTTTCTCCATTTCCGGGGCGCGACCCCTCGATTCTTCATCAAGATCATCTTCTGGAGCTTTGGAGGTCAGTTTGATTGGAGAATTAAGCTCGAATTCACGCCGGACAGAGTTATTTGAGGGTTTCGGTGGCTCTGTGGTCCGAACACTGAGATCTTCGCCACAGTCCATTTCCGACGATCTGAGGCACTTGTAGGGGTTCTCAAGTGACCTCAGGTTGTTCCCAAATCACCATCGCAGCTCCACAAACGAAGATCAAAGCGTTTGGATTGGAAATTCCCAGCTTGCGCAGTTTGAGCAGAGTTCACTAATCCAATCTGATTTCCACTGATTTGCTGCGCTTAGGGGTTCGAGGCCAGCTCTTGCTTGACGACCAAGAAGAATTTGAACTTAGGGAGAGTTGAGGAGTAGTTTAATTGGTTTAAATTCATGTTTCGTAGCTGTAGTTTCATTTCTGCAATGTCTCGTTACTGAATTTTCTGTTTCATTAGCTGTAATTTCGGTTCTTGGTTGTTTTGCTTAAGTTAGGTTTATTTTCTGCAAGTATAACAGTTAGGAAACTTGTTTAGTGGACCATTGCTTTTAATTCTAGTTTAATTCATGCTTAGTTGTAGCGTATCAGTTTTGTATCCCTGATTTTCAGCTGCGTATCAAGCTATTTCTGTATTTTCCTTGTAGTTTTTGATACAATTTGTTAAGTTCTGCATTCGAGCTAGGTAGATGTTGGTTTAGTTAGCATAGAACTTAGCATTAGTTGCTTGCAATTTAGTTTCATGTTTTTAGCTCAGCTTGTGCCGTATCAAATTCCAGTTCATTGTCCCTGTTTTCGTTTCATGTTTCTGCTCATTCTTTGTTTCTGAACTCTGTAATCATTTCTGAATTCACTGATTTTGTATCAAGTGAATTCAGAAACTGTCATCTCCATTCGCAATGAATTTGTTTCAGTTTTAAGCAGTTCATTCCTGCACATGCCGCACATTCTGAATAACTTCGATTGCTGCAATTCAGTTTCAACTTATGCCATTCAGAATTAACTCCTGCAATTCTGAGTTATTTCAGCAAAATTAGTCATCAGTCTCTGAAGTTTATATCAAGAGAACTTGGAATCTTCTCAACCTTTCTGAACATGAAGTTTTTGCAATTAAACTCAGCTAACGAACTGACATAAGAAATAAATTGATTTCTGAACTTTCTGATTTCATCACTACTGAATTCATGTCTTAGTTTTGATGTCCTTCATTGACTTGTGCTTAGCACTTTTCGAATGGGTTGTCTTCCAAGTTGTATCAACCAAATTCAATTCTGAAATGTCAAGTCACAGTTCTGCATTTGGCAGCAGCTCTTGGCACATGAACACCTCCTTGAATATCAAGTTGCTTCATCCTTTTCACTATGTTTCAAGTGAAATCCTAGCATTAGTTTGAGCCAAGTTGAATGTAAATTTTAATGTGTATTTGAGCTTGAAATCAGCTTCCTGCGTAGTCAGCTCAGTTTTAAATTGGAATCTCACAATTTCAGCAAGTTAAGCTTGAAATTTCTGCACTTGGGTCAAGGGAAATCTTGGCACGGTTTCGTATCAATTTGGTTTTGGATTGTTCGCATTTGGTTTGTCACAAGTTTGAATTTGTTGCTTCATTGCTTAGCATTTGTGTTACACATGAAATTAGAATCGTTTTCTAGAAATTTGGTAAGTATCTTTAGTTGATTAAGTGGTCTAGTGGCTGAGTAATCACTTGCCATCAATTGTTTAATTCTTTGTTTGGTTGACTTCCATTTTCATTGAGTTTTCCTTTCAGACTGAAACAGAACCCAAAAATCTTTATTTGAAACCCGAAATTCACAAACGACACCTAAATACAAGCGCGAATCAAACAACTTCAATTAGCCCCGAGAAAAATACGACCTGTGGCCCCTTTACTACGCTTTTCTATTTTGATTGCAAAAAGGGTTTCCAGCTTTCATTCATTTTATAAATATTTAAATTTGATGAGCCCATACATTTCGTGACAAATTAATCTAGTAGATTTGGTGCGTCATCCATCAACCCAAACGAGAAACAAAACTCCGGTTCTAACCATATTAATAGAAGGTGTTGACCTTAATATTTTGTAAGGGGTTTTGGGTCTCATCCTTTTCTTTTATGCACATTCATGACATATAATTATGTCATGTACTAACGATTTCCTTAATAAAGTATGTATGTGACTCAATTTATCAAGTCTCATTAATTGAATTAGGAACCAGATTTCCTAATTCTAATTTCATACTTTATTCAAGGAATTGTTTTGGGAAACAATTTCCTAAATTATCATAATCAATTTCGGAAATAATATGTGTTGGTGCAGAAAGCACCCAAGTCGAACCTGGGTTTTGATAATGGCAAAAGGGTTCAAAAGTTAAGTCTTATTTGTTATCTAACATGCTACTCAAGTGTGCAGGGTAAAAAGTCCTAGCGAAGGACTGCTAGGCACTGGCGAAGGAATGCCAGGGTGAAAAAATCCTAGCGAAGGACTGCTAGGTACTGGCGAAGGAATGCCAGGGTACTGAAGCCCTAGCGAAGGACTGCTAGGTACCAGGTGAAGGACAGCTTTGGACTGAAGACCTGGCGAAGGACTGCTAGGCACCAGGCGAAGGACAGCTTTGGACTGAAGACCTGGCGAAGGACTGCTAGGCACCAGGCGAAGGACAGCTTGGGACTGAAGACCTAGCGAAGGAATGCTAGTCACCGGGCGAAGGACAGCTTGGTATCCAAGACCTGGCGAAGGACCGCTAGGCAAAAGTCCAACCGGAGGAGCCGGTTGACATCAGGTACATTTTCTCGAGAGGAGTAGGTGAGGACGCGTTCCCCGTCGAGGGAACAGTAGGCGTCGGTTCGACCTAGGGTTCCATGTTGGAGACCCAAAGTCAGAACCAAGACAGCTAAGGCTGTATAAACTAACATCTTATTGTTTTATGTTGTTTTGGACTAACCCTGGATGCAGGACCGAAGGAACGAGTGTCTGCAGCTCAGAGAGCCTCAAAGGAGTGAGGCAAAGGCTGAGTAGGGCGCCCGGAGTGTCCCGGGCGCCCCCAAGGTGAACACAAACAGTTGAAGCAAAGGAACTGCGTCTGCAGCTCATGGGCAGGGCGCCCCCGTGCTCCCGGGCGCCACCGCTGCTCTCGGGCACCCCGGATGGTCCAGGCGCCCCCAGGTGAAGCTAACGAGGCGGATCCCATCGAAGCCAACGGATAAGAAGAGACCCGGTCAACCCGGGCACCCCCAGCGTCGCGGTCGCCCCCGTCAAGATTTGATCCCGCGTTTGAAGGGATCAGAAGCTGACCGAGTGAAAGTCGGATCGGCCGACACGTGGGGGGGCTCCCCCGACGTTCCGGGCACCCCCAGGGGCTATAAATAGGCCCTCGACCCCAAGGCTTCGTACAACAATTCATTCAATGCAATCACGCTCTTCTGCTCCCGCGCTCTGCTCCGGAAACCTCCCGACTCGAGACTCAAGCGCTGACGACGTCCCGTTGCTCCGAAAATTCAATCTACATCGGACGTCGGTAAAAGAAGAGTTACTTTTAAGTTTACTATACTGCTTTTGTAATATCTCTCTGTAAACGTTTTGCGCACTTATATAATTGCCCGCAGAAAACGGTCAACGACCGTGGGCCTTGGAGTAGGAGTCGACCTAGGCTCCAAACCAAGTAAAACTACCTGTGTTCGCGATTGTTTTTATTCCGCTGCGTACTTGCTCTAGTTTTTATCCGAAAAGCGTTTAACGATATTCACCCCCCCTCTATCGTTTCTCTCGATCCAACAATATGTTTATGATTTCGATTTCTCTAAATCAAATCTTATTAAATTAAGAGATAGATTCCCTTAATTCAACCACATATTATTTTCATAAAAATCTTATTTAAGGAAATATGCTCTATAGGAAATAATTTTCCTAATTAATTTTGGAGACAATAATATGTAAGAGCATCACCTCATAAATCAAATAAGGAAATTATCGTTTGAGAATCACCTCAAAAATTTCCAAGATTTGATCATATATTTTATTTATGGAAAATTAATATAAATAACTTAATTTGGACGGCTCCCCGAGGCTCAATCCAAAATAAAAATTTTTTGATAATATAATTTGGACGGCTCCCCGAGGCTTAATCCTAATTAAACATTTCACAGCTTAAATTCAATTTAGGAAATTTAATTATAACAACTAACTTTAAATTGTACGGCTCCCTGAGGCTCAATCCAAAATAAAGAATTTTGTAAATAATTTAATTTCCAATTATGAATTTAAATGCCAATTAATATTCTCATAATTTGTCTAGACTTTCTTGAAAGAAAGTGTCCAAAATTGCGAGCTTTTCATAAATGGAAAGTTTCCAAAAATAAAAGGTTTTCAGAATAATTGTAAGTTTCTGGTACAAAGAAAACTTACGCATTTCTAAAATTGGAAAATTTCCAAAATAGGAATTTTCAAAATTGGAAATTTTCCAAAAATGGAAAGTTTTCACAATTATCATAAGATTTCAGAAACAGAGGTATTTCAAAAGTTTGCGAAATTTCATGAGGATTTCCAAACATTGAAATTCCTAAATCGAAAATTTACCATAATTGAAAAGTTCCATAATTGGAAAATTTTCTAAAATTGAGATCATGACAAAGTTTTCCACAAAACAATTATATGATTATGTCAAACACTAACCGGCTCTGATACCACTATTGGGACCGGGTGCATGTTGACATGGATGCGGGTTCGTAATTTTAAAATTAATTACGTGCAGCGGACGATTTAGCATAAATAATTTCTCAGATTATTTAACCACACATCTAAGCATGCAACTTTATCTAGTGTAGACATGATCATATATTTAAAATTTTGCAGAAACGTAAACTAATTTACTTATTACCTCGCGTAACTCGAAGGAAGGGACGAGATCCAACCGTAAGCGTCCCTCGGAAGCTCCGCCTCTATTCGCGTCCACGCCGAGTATCTTCGGGATGACTTCGCAAAACCACGAGTTTCGCGTTCTCGAGAACTACTAGATTCTCCGAGAACGCGACAAGAAAAACCAAGAGAGAAATAATCACATCGGAAAAACTGACTACCAAGGTTGGCCGGAATCACAATTCCGGCGAGAAGGAGGAAGATGACTTGCGCCCAATCCCAAGGTGATGATGGCCGGAGAGGAAGATCATCCCAACGGAAGAACTTCGTCGCCTCGGTGCTTCTCCTTGTGCTCACGGCAAGAAGAAGGGAGAAGAACCTTGTGGTCGGCCAAGAGGAAGAAGGGAGGAGAGGGAGAGAGCCCAGGCAAGAATACTTGGATGGATCATCTTTCATGGCACCCCTTGGGTCCTTTATATAGGGAGCTCCTCCTCAATCAAACCTCTCAATTTTGGCATAGTTTTTATATCAAACCATAATTGATTTTTGTCTCATGATTAAAATCAAATTTTAATTCATGATAAAAAAAACAATCAAGCCTTTTAATTTTGGCATAATTTTTATATCAAACCATAATTGATTTTTGTCTCATGATTAAAATCAAATTTTAATTCATTATAAAAATCAATCAAGCCTCTTCCATCTTATGGAATAAATCTCCAATCAATCCATGATTGATTAAAACAAAACAAAAGAGAAGGAGAGAGAGAGGGTTGGCCAAACCAAGGAGAATATTCTCCTTGGCCGGCCCATCTTGGTTCAAATAAATTACGGGCCAAAATTTACACACAAGAGAATTCAACTCAAGTGATCGGCCAAGTTTTCATCCAAACCATAGGTCCACGGTTCAAAACCCACCAATGGATTAAATTTTGTCATCTTTGATTTATTATAAATTTTTATAAAACAAACGAACTCTTTGGTTTATTTTAATTCAAATAATCCCATGGATTATTTTAAGCTTATAATAAAACATACCACCTTGGATCAAATCCCTTAATGAATTAAACTTATTTAATTCACCCATTAAGTCTTTAAAGACTTAGCCATTCTATGCTTCCGATGCGTCTGAAATAAATTCAGTTTTGACTAATCGTTTGGCTCAACCAAACTTAATCTTTCTTGATTGGAAAATCTAATTTTCAACTCGTTTTAAATCCCTCGGATTACTCGTAGTGCGTGTGACTAAATAGGCTTTCGATTTATGTTGGTCGTCTATAATTAATCAATTAATTATAGAACGATCATGAGTGACACCTAGTAGTACATCATGATCCCCAATTAATCGAAAGATCAACGGTTGACCTCAGAAACAATTCTGAAACCCTTCAGCAGCTATAATGAATCGTGCCCCATTCCCTTCACCATCTTATACCCACTTGGTTCAGGACATGGTCTATGTGTGTCAGTCCCCACTAGGCTGACTACGTCACACCTAGCCCAAGTAACGTTTTCTCGTCCTACGGATTCTAATTACTCTCATGTATTTAAGAGATTCATACTCTGAACATGTCATGCTCTGGCCAGAGGCTTCGAGTAACAATCTGACGATAGGCCTCGGGTATACATCTCCTCGCAAGGAGTAGTGAATCCTTTGTACGCTGTTCAAACATCTTCGGGCACTTCTGCTTATACCCAATCATCCTGGGTCCACACCTCCTTGGAGACGCTTGCTTAAGATGTCAAAGTATAAGTCTCTATGACCAAGATGACTTGAACACCGCAAGTCAAAGGAACATCGCACTTAAGCTGCAGTAAGAACTTCACTGACATAACTATATGTAGACTACCATATGAAGTTTTACAACCAGTCACTCCAATGAACTAGTTCCCTTAACTAGCATTCATGTTTATCTCCGGACATCTCAATGTCACCAGCCAGTGAGAATCAGCTGATTAGAGAATAACTCATGCAAGTCTCAACAGAATTGATAGTGTCCGTATTTATCAATTCATCGACTAGGAACAATTTTAATACTTCACAATTGCACATGTAGAGATAATCACTAGTTATGAATTCATTACAAATTCTCTCATGCTGTGAATTGTATTGCGGACATTTAGTAAATGAGTTTAAGATCTCAATCAAATACACAAACATGTATACTCAAATAGTGAATATTCATTTATTAGAATAAATGATTACAATCATAAGGCGATTGCCTTAGGACACTTCTCTCATATCACTAACAAAATTCACACTTTGAAAACTTGGAATATAACTTCTACTGTTGTAGCGTCTTCAACACTACCCTCAGATGTTTGTTATGTTCTTCCTGAGACTTTGAATAGACTAGGATATCATCAATGAACACTATGATGAACTTATCAAGAAACTCCTTGAATACTTTGATTCATTAGATCCATGAACGTTGCAGGAGCATTTGTCACTCCAAAAGGCATGACCACAAACTCGTAGTGTCCATACCTTGTTCGGAAAGCCATTCTCGGCACATCACTCTCCTTAACGTTGAGTTGATGGAACCCTGACCACAGATCTATCTTGGAAAACACAGTTGCCCCCTTCAACTGATCAAATAAATCATCTATCCTTGGCAAAGGATATCTGTTCTTGATAGTCACCTTGTTCAAGGCTTGATAATCTATGCACATCCGCATAGATCCATCCTTCTTCTTAACGAACAACACAAGAGCTCCCCAAGGTGAATGACTTGGGCGGATGAAATCCTTGTCGAGCAACTCCTGTAGTTGTTCTTGCAGTTCTTTCAATTCTGCTAGCACCATGCGGTAAGGTACCTTTGAAATCGGGTTAGTACCTGGAGCCAACTCAATCTCAAACTCGATTGGGAGGCAGTCCGGGTAACTCCTCCGGATAGTCTCAAACTGTTGGATCGATAGAACCGATAGAGGGGGGGTGAATATCGGTATTCGTTTTTCGGAAAATTAAGAGCAGGTGCACAGTGGAAAATAAGAAAAATAATAACACAGAGACGCAGTCGTTTTTACTTGGTTCGGAGCCTGGGTCGACTCCTACTCCAAGGCCCACGATCGTTGATCGTTTACTTTGGGCAATTCTATATGAGCGCAAAATCAGTTTACAAGAATAGATTTACAAGTATAGCACCATAAACTTTTAATAAAAAGGAAGACTCTTCTTTTACCAACGTCCGGTTGTAGGTTGACTTTCCGGAGCAGTGGGACATCGTAGGCTCGAGTTGGGCAGTTTCCGGAGCAAGGCGTGAGCACAGAAGAGCGTGGAAGCGTTGGTTCGAAGTTGTTGTTGAAGGCTTGGGCGTTGTGTGCTATTTATAGCACCTCGGGGCGCCCTGGACGTCGGGGGCCTTGCCACATGTCAACCGATCTGGTTTTAGCTCGGTCAAGCGTTATCCCATCCGAATAGGGATAACTTTGACTCTGGGGGCGCCCTGGTCGCAGAGGGCGCCTTGGCTGACTTCTTCCGCGCAGAAATCTCGGCTGTGGATAAAGATGAAGCTTCGCAGACTTGGGCGCGGGGGCGCCCTGGCTGCCGAGGGCGCCCTGGCTGCTGAGGGCGCCCTGCCCAGTAAGCAGCCGAAGCCCTTTTTGCTTCACTTGGTTCTGGTTCACCTTGGGGGCGCCCTGGACACTCAGGGCGCCCTGCTCAGCTGCTGCCTCACTCCTTTGAGGCTCTCTGAGTTGCAGACACACGTTCCTTCGGTCCTGCATCCATGATTAGTCCAAAACACAATAAAATAATTAATTATTAGTTTATACAGCCTTAGCTGTCTTGGTTCTGACTTTGGTCTCCAAAATGGAGCCCTAGGTCGAACCGACGCCTACTGTTCCCTCGACGGGGAACGCGTCCTCACCTACTCCTCTCGGGAGAATGTACCTGATGCCAACCGCTCCTTTGGTTGGACTTTTGCCTGGCGGTCCTTTGCCAGGGCTTGGATGCCGAGCTGTCCTTTGCCCGGTGCCTAGCATTCCTTTGCTAGGGCTTTAGTCCCAAGCTGTCCTTCGCCTGGCGCCTAGCAGTCCTTCGCTAGGGCTTTAGTCCCAAGCTGTCCTTCGCCTGGCGCCTAGCAGTCCTTCGCTAGGGCTTTTGACTCTGGCATTCCCTCGCCAGTGCCTAGCAATCCTTCGCTAGGGCTTTTCCTGTACACTAGAATAACTTGTTAGAAAACAAGTAAGACTTAACTTTTGAACTCTGTTGCCATTATCAAAACATAGGTTTGACTTGGGTGCTTTCTGCACCAACACAAACTACCCGTACTTCTTCTTCCTTTAACCCTTCTCTTTGCCTTACATCTACTATATGCACTAAATAACCAGAACATCCATTATCTAACATCTTGTGAGCTTGTAGGTTAGAAAGAAACCTTTTTGTCTTTCTCTTCGGGTCTCCGACAAACTCGAATGGAAGTTTTGCTTCTGGCATGAACTTTACTCTTCTTCTGCGACATTCAATAGTGGCACTGTACTTGCTCAAGAAATCCATCCCTAAGATGATATCATAATCCTTCATGTCAAGGACTACTAAATAACCATAGAGTTCTCGATTGGAAATCTGAATTGGCATAGCTCTCAGCCACTGAGTAGATGTGATGACCTCTCCCGAAGGTAAGGTCGTTAAGAACTTCATCGTTCAACATTTCTAGTGGCCTTTTTACTGTTATCAGTCCTTCCGAGGTCTGCGGCCTACTAACACCGCTGGCCACCTTTAAAGTTATCTCAAGCCTTAACATCTTGAGCATTAGCCTAACTCTTTCTCTTTCAGTGCCAACTAGCTCTGGGCACAGACAAGCTAGTCGGTTGAACTTCCTCACTGCTTCATCCACGGATAGTTCTCCTTGTCTGAACTCCGTGAATTCATCATAATGCTTGTTGGTTACTCGCATATGAATGTATTCTTCAAAGAACTCGATCTCAAGTCGGCCCATGTCATCTGGCTGACATTTCTCTTGGCCTTGACTCTCTCCCATCACATTCTAGCATCTCCGGTAATGTAATGCTTGTTGTCATACCCCCCTTGCCGGGATTACAGATGTAATTGATGGATCTTCTGTCATAACTGGTGCCGTAACATTTACCACCGGCGGGGTAACAGGAGTGGCCTACTGTTAGCCATCATGGTGGCAATGACCTACTGTTGCTCTGCTAACTGTCTCTATAACTGCGCCACCACCACTAAGAGATTTGGTGGTGGTACTGACTCTGTCTCTTGCCCTCTAGGAGCTCGCTCCTCATTTTGGGCATTTCTAGGGCGTCCTCTTGACATTCTCTTACTCTATATCATAAAGAGACTCTGTTGCCTCTTGCCCTCTAGGAGCTCGCTCCTCATTTTGGGCCTTTCCAGGACGCCCTCTTGGCATTCTCTTACTCTATATCTTAAAGAGGGTAATGACTTTACTTCGATAAGGACATTTCATCAATAAGGGCATTTCATTAATTCATTATCATCCTACTCATATCATCATACTCATATGGCATATGTCATATCATCATACTCATCATCATACTATCATCATACTCATATAACATATGGCATATCATCATACTATCATCATACTTATCATCATACTATCATCATACTCATATTAGATAGCATATACTGATCATGCACATAATAGCATATGTTAAGACTAACAGTCAAATAAAGATATGTATATAAAAACTAAA
Source organism: Boesenbergia rotunda (assembly GCA_024364735.1). Taxonomy (NCBI): domain Eukaryota; kingdom Viridiplantae; phylum Streptophyta; class Magnoliopsida; order Zingiberales; family Zingiberaceae; genus Boesenbergia; species Boesenbergia rotunda. The sequence goes on along the minus strand of JAGFNQ010002943.1, from coordinate 151,749 downwards.
TATATGCACTTTCTTACTTGGTAGGAGGTAGGATTGATGCTTGATGTCAGTGTGGTGGAAGGGTGGAACTTGCTCTGATACCAAATCTATAACGACCCTCTCTTGCTAACTTTGACCTTATAGGGTCGTTACGTTGACTTTACTGCTGGCCAGCCAAAATAAAAAAACTTTAATTTTATTGGCTTTGCCAAGATTTGACCCATAAACCTCTTAGTTGCAAGACTGAAGCACTAACCATCAGCCCTACAACACCTTTTATTTTACACTGGCACCAGTCAACTGATATCTTGCCAGTCGACTGGTGCAGTTGACTGCACCTGGGACTCACTCACCCGAATGTTTCTGTTCCCTCGACCAGTCGACTGATACCTGCATCAGTCGACTAACACGCCTAGAACTGCAGTTTCCAGGTTTCAGAAACACCGTTCAAGTATATATATACATTCTACTTCAACTACACAACAAGATTATAGACTCACAAACATAATAACCATAATCATACTCCATTTGCATGCATTTCAAACTCCAAATTAACTACTCAAACTTAAAGTCTTTGCGGAAGTGAACTACCAACATAAACTCAAAAGAAAATACTCATAAAGTTCTATTGTTTAGAGTGTTTAAACGCTAAACAAAACTCATCCCGAAGGATCTCACTCCACAGTTCCGCCGCCACTGACATGAATCATCCATCCTTGAGCCTCCTTGCCTTACATCTTTCCTTTACCTTTATCTGCAGTAAAAGGATGCAACTATAAGCAAATATCTTAGTAAGTAGATACCTATCTCACAAAAACATGCAATCGATATCAAACATGCTCTTGGTCAAGAATGTTTGCTTTAAAACGTATGTACTGAAAATGCTATGCTTAAAATGAATAAGCTCATGAATACACTTGTAGCAAATGTTTGCATTTGAAAACTTTGCTTGAAATAAAAAATGTGTAACATGCTTGAAATGATTTCTTGCTTTTGAAAAACTTGAAACTCATACACTTATACTTCAAAATAATAAACATCCTCCTTTGGGCCCGGCATAGTACCAATGCGCGCATCCTTAATAGGTTCGGGGTAGCTAGCCACCGAATCCTAATAGAGCGTCTACTAGCTTGCCTAGTTTTAAGGGCCTTGTGCCTGGTACATGCCACTTAGAAAGTAATATATTTAACTTGTACTCATGCTTATACTTATCTTGCTTAACTTAACACATATCTTGCACATAGGAAGTAGGGTTCCCAAAACTTGCTTTTGGGACTTCTTAAAGCCTTGGTCTTGTACTCCTCAAGGCACCTTGCGTGCCATGATCCCAAAACTTGCTTTTGGGCAATTCAAGATGTAACGCCCGCCCTTATATCTACCCTCAAGGCGGGGTTACGTACATTCAATCATATAGTAATATTTTTTTTTCTATTTCTATCTCCTAGCATGACATTAAAACAACAATGCAAGGGCTTAAGAGAACTAGGTACTAAGCATGCTTGCAAAAATTATTAAGTGACATTATATAACATGATAGGTTCACATATTATTTCACACCATAATATAATGCAATAAATCAAGTATATGAAAATTCCAAGTGTAACTATTATCATGCAATATCAATCCTAATCACTATCATTCATTGTCAAGGAGCATAACATAAGCATAAATATGTAGATATAGAAATCTTTCTTCCCGAGCCACCACCCCACACATCTTCAGCCTCCTGCCTCTTCCTTCCATTTAAGTGTTATCTGCAGCATAAGACAACACATAAACTAGTAAGCACAATGCTTAGTAAGGATCCTGTCCTACTCGCAAAATCCGTGCGAAAGAATATAACATGTACACATAATTAATCATAAGTATAAGTTCATCAAAGCATATCAAACATCTAAGTTTCTAAGCATGCAGTATCAAGTACCATAAGCATACTCTTCATATATAACAAATGTTTTCAATGAATGTTTTCAAAACAATTCCATAATGGTATTACTTAAAAATACATCCATATCATATTGGGCCCTGTTGTGTACCAACTATCGCGCGGAAACTATTGCGCGTTCCCTAATGAATTGGGGTAGCGAGCCACCAATTCATTAGAGCAGGACCCTTCCGTCCTACCGAAGCCACGTTAACATGCACCCCGGATTTATTTAACGACCCCCTTACGAGTCGGGTACACAACTTAAAAGTAAAATACTTATCATGCTGTTACATATATGCTAAGGAATACTCCATATTCACTCTTATGGGACACAACACTCTTCAAGGGTGCTCATGATCCCGTAGGGACACACCACACAACATAAGGGGTGCTCTTGATCCCATACTTATTTGAGTATCCCTTCAAGCATTTTAACATATCACATGCAATTTCATAAGTGTGCCCCATGGGCTATAAGGCATGCTTATACATCATATTTCATGCATGTCCATACATACATCATATTTCACACATGTTCATACATACATCATATTTCATACTTGTTCATACATGCATCATATTTCATACATGTTTATACATACATCATATTTCATACATGCACATACATATTATTTTGCTAAACATAATCATGTCCCGTAGGGTAGTTTAGCCTTCACATATTATTCATGCAACTTATTAAACATAAAGCATATCATGAGATAATTATACAACCCTAAACCTTAGTCCTTCTAGGGTTGGCCGAAACTTAAGCATAGGGAAAATTAAGGTTTGAACTAATTATTCTCACATACATTCATACAAACACCTTGTATACACTATCCTATAATACATTAAATATGGATATATTTTAGGATAATTCAACCCTCACTAACCCCTTTTTCTAGGCCTTGGCCGAAACCCATCCAAGTTCTAAACCCTAGGTTTTGTTTACAACATATTGAAGGGTACACATACACATATACTCTAAGTGCTAAGGGGTTTACTTATGTGACAAAAAGTAACCAAAAGTCTTCCCCAAGGGGGGGGGGGGTGGCCGAAACTCCTTTAAGCACAAAGCCCTATGTTTTGTTCACCACATTTTGCATAAACCACATATACATATATCCTAAGTTCCAAGGGTCTAATCATGTAACAAAAGAACCCAAGGCCTTCCTCTAAGGGTGGCCGAAACTTACAAGGAGTGTAACCCCTAGTTTTTCTTTCTTTTGTTCATACCATCATGAAGAAATTCAATATACATATATACTCTAAGTCTCAAAGGTCTTCTCATGTATCAAGGAAGAACCCAAGCCTTCCCCTAAGGGGGGTGGCCGAAACATGCTTAGGGGAAAGAGTCCCCATTTTTGAAACAATCCAAAAGAATAATCACACCACAACTATTACACTGCAGGCGAGGGGATACTTACATCCTTTCGCTTGATTTCTACTTCTCTAAGATCTTAAGGTGCCCTTGGTTGAAGGAAGGTGAGTATTTCCCTTGTTTGCCTTCTCTTAGCAATCTTGGCCCTAGTAGAAGGCAAGAACCTTAAAGGGTTCTTCTTCCTTCCAATTCCCTAGGGTTAAAACCCTAGGGTTTACTTTTCGAAAATGGAGAGGGAGAAGAAGAGAATTTCGGTGATGAGGGGAGGAAGAAGAAGAGAAAGAGGAAGTTATTCCAACTTCCCTTATTTATACTTTTCTCATGAAAAGACATGTCTCTTCACCTCCCTAGCTTTTAACAAGCATGTTTCTTATTCCCTATACAAGAAACATTGCTTGGTTCATTGGTTATGACATGGTGAGTGCAACTAGGAGGTTCAAGGTTCAATCTTTGCTTCCTCCTTTTTATCACATTTTGCACTAATCCATATCAAAGCCCATTAAGCCAAGCCCATAATGAAATTTCATAATATTAATTATATTCCATGATTTCACAATATTTTCATAATATTAATTATATTCCATGAATTCATAATATTTCATGATACTATTTCATGAATTCCATAATATTTCATATTTATGAATTCATATATTTCATAATAATATTTTATGAATTCCATAATATTTCATATTTATGAATTCATAATATTTCATAATATTTCATGATACTATTTCATGAATTCCATAATATTTCATATTTATGAATTCATAATATTTCATAATATTTCATGATACTATTTCATGAATTCCATAATATTTCATATTTATGAATTCATAATATTTCATAATATTTCATGATAATATATCATGAATTTCACAATATTTCCTATTCATGAATTCATCTATTTCATAATATTTCATATGGGAAATTTTGGGGCGTTACAATCCTCCCTACCTTATAAAAAGTTCGTCCCGAACTTTAAAATAATTCCGGATACTTCAATCGTATTGCCTCCTTTCGTTCCCACGTGGCTTCTTCGAATCGTTCGTTCCGCCACAGAACCTTTACTAAGGGTACTTCCTTGTTCCTTAGCTTTTTGACTTCCCAGTCTAAGATCTGAACAGGTCGGCGTTCTGAACTTAGGTTCTCTTGATCTTGTACTGGTTGGGGCTCTATTATTTGATTCACATCAGAGATATATTTCCTGAGCATTGATACGTGGAAAACATTGTGGATAGCCGACATTTCTGGCGGTAACTCCAGTTCGTAGGCCACTTTGCCTACCCGTCTCAGAATCTGAGACGGTCCCACATATCTCGGACTCAGCTTCCCTTTCTTTCCGAATCTCATCACCCCTTTCATAGGGGCTACCTTAAGGAATACTGAATCCCCAACCTCAAACTCTAGTGGTCTGCGTCGCTTATCAGCGTAGCTTTTCTGCCGACTCTTAGCAGTCTCTATTCTCTGACGGATATTCTTTATAGCCTGAGTGGTTTCATCTATAATATCCGTCTGGAGTCCCATCTTCTTCTTTTCACCACTCTCAAGCCAACATATAGGAGATCTGCATTTTCTTCCATACCGAGCTTCATACGGTGTCATCCCGATAGTAGCCTGATAACTGTTGTTATAAGCAAACTCTGCCAAGCTCAGGTATCGACACCTGCTTCCCTTGAAGTCCAAGGCACAAGCCCGTAACATATCCTCTAACATCTGGTTCGGAAAGTCGTCTTCGGTATATCCTCCTTTTTCACCCTGACTTGGTGATAACTAGACCTCAGGTCAATCTTAGAGAAAATCGTGGCTCCCTTCAATTGATCGAACAGGTCATCTATCCTGGGTAGAGGGTACCTGTTCTTGATAGTCACATTGTTCAGCGACCGATAGTCGATACACCTTCGCATCGACCCATCCTTCTTTTTCACGAACAGTACGGGAGCTCCCCAGGGAGAATGACTAGGGCGGATGAATCCCTTGTCAAGTAGCTCCTGTAACTGTCCTTGCAACTCCTTTAATCCTGTCGCCGCCATACGGTACGGTGCCTTAGAAATAGGGTTGGTACCAGGAACCAACTCAATTGCAAATTCTATATCTCTTTCAGGTGCTAACCCTGGTAAGTCATCGGGAAATACCTCTGGGTAATTGCATACAACCTTGACGTCTTCTAGCTTTGGCCCCTCTGTAGGACTGGTATCAACCACATGAGCTAGAAATCCAGAGCATCCCTTTTCTAACATTTTCTTGCTTCAGAGCCACAAGAATTTACTTGTCCTCTTCTTTGGCTCTCCGATAAATTCGAACAGAATTTCCGCCTCAGGTCGGAAGATAACTCTTCGTTTCCGGCACTCAATGGAGGCGTCATATTTGTTCAAGAAATCCATGCCCAATATCACATCATAATCTGACA